>JAXIVJ010003551.1:5000-92713 GCA_036785665.1 Chirona hameri
CGGATATGTCACCTTGTGTCTGCCCGACTGACGTGTGTGTGATGTCTGCCCGACTGACGTGTGTGATGTTGCCGACTGAGTGTGGTGTCTGCCCGACTGACGTGTGTGATGTCTGCCCGACTGATGTGAGTGTGTGATGTATTGCCGACTGAGTGTGTGATGTCTGCCCGACTGACGTGTGTGATGTCTGCCCGATTGACGTGTGTGATGTCTGCCCGACTGACGTGTGTGTGATGTCTGCCCGACTGACGTGTGTGATGTCTGCCCCGACTGACGTGTGTGATGTCTGCCCGACTGACGTGTGTGTGATGTCTGCCCGACTGACGTGTGTGAAGTCTGCGTCGACAGTGATGTGCGGGGTATGGTGACGCTCGGCTCCCTGATGACAAGATCGTCAGCCTGGGGTGGAGCCCTCCTCATCTGTAGACCAGGTGAGGGACACTGCATCTCATAGCGGTCCGGCATCCGCGGGGTTTGGGCTCTTCTGAAGGAACACACACTGGTATGTCAGCCGGTGCAGTCGGCTGTTTTGACGTGATAATGTCCGAGTGCTGTTCAAGTCGTTGCGGCCCCTCCGCGGCTCCGCGGCCAAAACGGCGGAGATAAATCAACCCGCAATCACAGAGAACTGGGTCCGGAGGTGTGACATCATACTTGCTGCGGCTCTCGCGGTTGCTCGGGAGCAACCGCAAAAGAACTTCGACATAAATGGGCGCGTCCGACAACAGTTGAGGCATGTTTTATTGATATCGTCAGCTCACTGGTGGTTGTTTGACAAGAATGACAACTATCAGTGACTCTGTTGATGTTCATGTAGTTGAGTGACTTTGGAAAACATTCAGGGTTTCCATGAAAATTGACTATTGGTTGCGACCGTTACGCGCGCCATCTGTCTGACGCCATCAGCGGCCGCAAAAGTGTTCAAGTTGTTCAAATGAGGATCGCCTTTTTGGCCGCGGGAGCCCGCGGCGGGCCGACAGACCTTTGAACAGGACAGCGTGTAGTCGGTTATTTTAACGTGATATGTCCAGGTGTAGTCGGTTGTTTTCCGTGATGCGAGCAGTGCACAGGATTGAGTGATTGACCTGGTAACCAGCTGGTTGGCGTTGTACCGGAGTCGTCATGGTGTGTGGGGATTTTATGAAGAGGTCGTGTATGTGTCTTGTTTCAAGGCTCTGGCATCCCCTACGCTATGATGTACACTTTTTACATCTGCGAGTGTGACTTCAGTCGCTGATCGGTGTCTTTCCCCTGTAGGTGCTGTACAGTCCGTGACTTCAGTCGCTGATCGGTGTCTTTCCCGTAGGTGCTGTACAGTCAGTTCTGTACAGTCTGTGACTTCAGTCGCTGATTGGTGTCTCTTCCCCCATTCAGTCGCTGATCGGCGTCTTTCCCCGTAGGTGTTGTACAGTCAGTTCTGTACCAGTCCTTGACTTCAGTCGCTGATTGGTGTCTTTCCCCCCTTCAGTCGCTGATCGTGTCTTTCCCCGTAGGTGCTGTACAGTCAGTTCTGTACAGTCCGTGACTTCAGTCGCTGATGGTGTCTTTCCCCCTTCAGTCGCTGATCGGTGTCTTTCCCCCTGTAGGTGCTGTACAGTCCGATTCCACAAGGTGGCGCTGGACAAAACGCTGGGCACGCTGTCACGTATTCTGGAGAAGGACCACTTCGCACTGATCGTACACGACCAGAAGCTGTGTAAGTTCACCCCACCGACCGTCTCTGCCTAACCAGCTGGAGGTGCTTCCCCACGTTCGACTGTATTGGATTAGGCCTGGCCAGACATATGACCGTGTTGCATAGGAAAGCGAAGCCGTTTCAGCTGCAGTGTTAGCCTATCAGCAGAATACCCGGTATCTGTCTTTGGTGGCTTCTTTAGGTGATTCGGATTAGCCAGGTTAATAAGGCTAATCAGTTGGTCAATAAATGTAGTAGGTAATAGTATACATGTAGTATTGCATGTGCTATTGTACATACTACATATATACATGTAGAATACATGTAGTATTGTAGTAATTAAACTGTAGTTCCCCGCAGCTGGCTTCCTCACACTTCGCTACACCGCTCGATCGGTCTGACACACCCTCCTGGCTAACAGTGCAAGTCACCACCGGACACCGAGGCGCCGGCTCCTGACCCCTTCTGGTCCGTCTTCTGCCCAGTAGATGTGGACAAGAACAAGGTGGAGACGAAGCAGGTCATCATCGGCATCGTGACGCAGATTCGACCTGCTCAGCTTCATCATGGCCGGCGAGGAGAAGCGTGCCAACTCCGCTTCCCGGGAGTGAGGGGACTTTGACCCGCGGCGGGCGTCTTCTCGGCCAGTGGTGTCATGGGTGACGCAACCACCGTGTTGAACCACGGCGGAACGAGTCTGCTAAATTCTAAATGGTATTATCTATGTCACACGCTATAAATGGTAGCTTTGCGAGTTTTCGTCGGGGTCGTGGTGAGCGGTTCGGTAAAGGCTGCGACAAATGTGGTGTTCTCTCGAAAGAGGCAATGATTGAGACGGGACTAGGGCTGTGTGCTGTGTGGCGGTTTTTTCTTCTCTTAGAAAACGTGCGTGTTGTTTTCTGCACCGTATGCGCCTTTTGGCGGTTCCTTCTTACCGCGGATGCTGAAGTGTCTACTCGACTTCGCTCGCATCGTAGCTATGTTGATACTTAAAGAACATTACTTACCGACGTCTATTCTCTTACTAACAAAAACGGTGGTATTTTGCTTATCCTGTTCAGTGTTTAAGTGCTGGCATACTTTGGTGGTGTTCCTTAAGAAATGTACGCAGTATGGACAGCGTGTCCTTGAGACGTTAACCAATCAGCGGCATTTTCCTATCGCTGATTGTTAGGAAGACATTTTCATGTCGCCGATTGTTTAGCGCGCGAAGTCACTTTTCCGCACCGTGTATACATTTCTCAAAGAACATCGCCCTGGTTAAACCTATATCATCTGACGTGGTGTTGCTGCCTAACCAGATCCTCAGGCGCAGATTTCCTGCACTTTTTACGAGCTTATTGTGCGTTCTTGTTACTGGTTTTTGGAACCTCGATTTATATTCCTTACCTGGAGATGCTTCATTTCCGTTTAGCTGCATATGTTTTCTGCAGCTTGTGTGTCCACTATGTGCCGCCGCTGGAATTTATGCACCTTTGTGTGCACCACTTTTGACAATACATCCATGACATGACGGGAAACTGGCTATTGTGGCATCTGATTCCTACGCGTACTTATATTGAATGCATAAAGCATGGCGATTAGGAAATAGTAACGAAAACGACGTCCGTTCTTTCGTCGCCATTTCTACACTTTTTGAGGAAGATTACGTGGAGGCTGTGAATTTTCCCGTTAAAATAAATACCTCTAAATTAACGAAAAAGTTGGATACTTGTAGACCTCAACGTTAGGTGTGATAATAGCTCGACTACGAACGCTGTCAGCTTCAGGCGCCTCCTCCATCTCTGTTCCATCCTCGCTGTCCGCACGCACACACACAATGGCCACGACTGCGAAAGCTGTACTGAAAATAGCGTCAGCCCAGTAGTTCTCCGCATCACACGGAGATGGCAGCACCGGCGCCGCTCCGCTCCGGGCGGCCGGCCAGCCTTCGCCAGTCCAGTCCGAATCAAGTCTCGTCTGATATCACAATCCAGTGTGTCGGATTTCAGTCTGACGTCACAGGTTGACACCGTGACGTCACAGTCTCATGTCACAGCGTCTGACGTCACGTCACGTCGCGGGTGTGCAGCTGCCGTGGTCGGGCCACCGTCTTGCGTCATGATGCCCTCCCTCCCGCACAGCGCGGCGCCCTGCGTATGTCCGATCCACGCTCAAGAGTCACCACACGGCGAGTCCCTCCCCTCAGCTGTCCACCTCTCCCACTCCTCACTACCCCATTCCACTCCTCGTGTTATCCACCCCACTCAACTCTTCCCCTATCCACTCCACTCCACTCCACTCCACTCCACTCCACTCCACTCCACTCCACTCCACTCCACTCCACTCCACTCCACTCCACTCCTCCCCAATCCAATCCACTCTACTCAACTCCGCTCTGTTCCAATCCAATCCTCTCTTCTCCACTTCATTCCTCCCCTATCCACCCCACTTCACTCCGGCTCGCTCCGGCTCGCTCCGGCGTGTCTACCCCTGCGCTCAGCTGGGAATCCACTCCTGCATCTGGCTGAACGTCTACCTAGACACCCAGCCCAGCGTCTAGCTGAGCGTCCAGTTCCGCGGCGCGTGTGGCCGCTGGCGGCCGCGGTCACCACTTGCCCCGTTTGGACCAGTCGCGAGGCGTCCAGTGCAGTCCCTTCGAGTCGATGGTACGCGAGCGTTTGCTCATGCTGCGCAGGTGAGTTTTGATCAGCTCCTTGTTGAGCGTGATGATGTACTGGCCCTTGTAGTAGTGAATCAGGTTCAGCCACTGCAGCGTGGAGATGACGTCGTCCTTTTTGATGCTCGTCAGCTCTGAGATCTCGCTGCGGGGCAGAAGTGTGTCAGAGAAAGGTGCAATAGAGGGGTCGCAGAACACAAGACGGGACCACGACAGGCCAGCTGCGGTCGGAGCCGGGGAATATTCACACAGTCATGTTGCATACCAATATGAATTACAAGGGTCAAGGCGGCTGAACAGTGTGGCGGGGCCAATCTCAGAGCAGTGCGTCAGTTTGCAAACGTGACGCGCTTGGCTACATGATCCGCTCAGGCAGCTGCCCAACACTGCCGTGTTTCCAAGCGCCATTACTTTGTCACTAGTCATGGATACAGGCGGCATTTCGTTTGTTGTGCCATTTAAGTCTGTTTATTTATTTTTCATCGGCGAACAACCAATGCACACTCGCATGTTTCTAAACCAAACTATTAGAGAACTTGCGATCTCGACGTCCATTCCCTATCTCGCACAGTTAGGGGCCGGCGCCACCGCCCGAAGCCGCGGAACACTGTCTTACCGCCCGCCTGCCCGCCCGCCTGCCTTCCCGCCGAGTCATGCCGCTCACCTGATAGTGATCTGCGGCGTCTCCTGTCCCTCGAGCGGCTTGGTGTTGATGAGCAGGTCCAGTATGGCCTGCGACCAGTAGCTGCGGTACGACAGCAGACCCAGGTCCGACAGAGGCTTCTCCGGGGACCCAGTCTTACCCTCGAACTTGGACAGCTCGTAACCTGACGTCACATAAGAGAGACGTGAGGAGGGGAGACGTGAGCAGGAGAGATGTGAGCAGGGGAGACGTGCGGAGACGTGATCAGGGGAGACGTGCGCAGGAGAGATGTGAACAGGGGAGACGTGCGGAGACGTGAGCAGGAGAGATGTGAGCAAGGGAGACGTGCGGAGACGTGCGCAGGGGAGACGTGAGCAGGAGAGATGTGAGCAGGGGAGACGTGCGGAGACGTGAGCAGGGGAGACGTACGGAGACGTGAGCAGGGGAGACGTGAGCAGGAGAGATGTGAGCAGGGGAGACGTGAGCAGGAGAGATGTGAGCAGAGGAGACGTGAGCAGGGGAGATGTGATCAGGAGAGACGTGAGCAGGGGAGACGTGAGCAGGAGAGACGTGCGCAGGGGAGACGTGATCAGGAGAGATGTGAGCAGGGGAGACGTGAGCAGGAGAGACGTGCGCAGGGGAGACGTGAGCAGGAGATATGTGAGCAGGGGAGACGTGCGGAGACGTGCGCAGGGGAGACGTGAGCAGGAGAGATGTGAGCAGGGGAGACGTGATCAGGGGAGACGTGAGCATGGGATACGTGAGCATGGGATACGTGAGCATGGGAGACGTGATCAGGAGAGACGTGATCAGGGGAGACGTGAGCAGGAGAGACACTTAGTATGACGTATCGGATAAGACGTGGACAATCCTTACAATACAACTGAATGCAGCGCGCTCACTGGTATGGTATGTAGTGAGCACATGAACACTCAGGCTCCTATTGGGGAAAGAAATGATTGAACACTATTAAGTTTACTTAATAAGAAATGAGCAACTAAAATATGTAAGATACATTCATTTGAATTTTACCGCAGCGCTGCTATTCTGGGCGCGATATCATGCAAACGAAGCGATCCACGCCGTGCCAGCCACCTCAAGTCTGCCCCGAACTCACTGCCCCATTGGTCGGCTTCCACACACTAGGCTTCTTAAACCGGCCACTAGACCAGTGGCCGCCCACCACACACTGAATCCGCTCAAATGCCGCCCACCACCCACTGAATCCGCTCAAATGCCGCCCGCCACACACTGCATCCGCTCAAATGCCGCCCACCACACACTGAATCCGCTCAAATGTCGCTCACCACACACTGAATCCGCTCAAATGCCGCCCACCACACACTGAATCCGCTCAAATGCCGCCCACCACACACTGAATCCGCTCAAATACCGCCCACCACACACTGAATCCGCTCAAATGCCGCCCACCACACACTGAATCCGCTCAAATGCCGCCCACCACACACTGAATCCGCTCAAATGCCGCCCACCACACACTGAATCCGCTCAAATGCCGCCCACCACACACTGAATCCGCTCAAATGCCGCCCACCACACACTGAATCCGCTCAAATGTCGCCCACCACACACTGAATCCGATCAAATGCCGCCCACCACACACTGAATCCGCTCAAATGCCGCCCACCACACACTGAATCCGCTCAAATGCCGCCCACCACACACTGAATCCGCTCAAATGCCGCCCACCACACACTGAATCCGCTCAAATGCCGCCCACCACACACTGAATCCGCTCAAATGCCGCCCACCACACACTGAATCCGCTCAAATGCCGCCCACCACACACTGAATCCGCTCAAATGCCGCCCACCACACACTGAATCCGCTCAAATACCGCCCACCACACACTGAATCCGCTCAAATGCCGCCCACCACACACTGAATCCGCTCAAATGCCGCCCACCACACACTGAATCCGCTCAAATGCCGCCCACCACACACTGAATCCGCTCAAATGCCGCCCACCACACACTGAATCCGCTCAAATGCCGCCCACCACACACTGAATCCGCTCAAATGTCGCCCACCACACACTGAATCCGATCAAATGCCGCCCACCACACACTGAATCCGCTCAAATGCCGCCCACCACACACTGAATCCGCTCAAATGCCGCCCACCACACACTGAATCCGCTCAAATGCCGCCCACCACACACTGAATCCGCTCAAATGCCGCCCACCACACACTGAATCCGCTCAAATGCCGCCCACCACACACTGAATCCGCTCAAATGTCGCTCACCACACACTGAATCTGTTCAAATGCCGCCCACCACACACTGAATCCGCTCAAATGCCGCCCACCACACACTGAATCCGCTCAAATGCCGCCCACCACACACTGAATCCGCTCAAATGCCGCCCACCACCCACTGAATCCGCTCAAATGCCGCCCACCACCCACTGAACCCGCTCAAATGCCGCCCACCACCCACTGAACCTGCTCAAATGCCGCCCACTACACACTGAATCCGCTCAAATGCCGCCCACCACACACTGAATCCGCTCAAATGCCGCCCACCACCCACTGAATCCGCTCAAATGCCGCCCACCACACACTGAATCCGCTCAAATGCCGCCCACCACACACTGAATCCGCTAAAATGCCGCCCACCACACACTGAATCCGCTCAAATCCCGCCCACCACACACTGAATCCGCTCAAATGCCGCCCACCACACACTGAATCCGCTCAAATGCCGCCCACCACACACTGAATCCGCTCAAATGCCGCCCACCACACACTGAATCCGCTCAAATGCCGCCCATCACACTAGACTCGATCAATAATTCACTTGACATCAATAATCTTCCCTCGTATCACTGAGTCCAACAAACTTACTAGACTCAATTAACAACATCCCAGCACTCACTGAACTCGATGAGCAGCCTGCCGTAGCCCTTCCGCTGGTAGGGCGGCAGCGCCAGGATGCAGGCCACGTTGTAGTCCTCGGTCGACTCCTTCTCCTTGCTGAAGTAGCCCACGATGTGGTTGCCGCGGCTGTCGCACTCTGTCATCACGTAGAACAGGAACGGGTCTGTGTCGTAGAAGAGGGTCTTGTGGTCGAGGAACAGCTTGGCCAGCAGACAGAGGTTCTGCGCGTACACCTTGTTCTTACGGCCGTCCACCTCGAAGAACGAGATGGTGTGCTTGCGGTAGATCTCGTCGCCCGGCGGGTGCTTTAGCTTGCACTTGTTCTGGGGATAGAACAAGATATTGGGTTTAAAATGACTTGCGGAACAAGACGAGAACAAAATGATTACGATATATTTAATGTCAGGCGAAATGCTTGATGGATTAAATGCTGAGGCTGCACGAAACATGCGTGCGATCACGCTTGTTTCATAGCCGCTCATACAACTTACAAGTAACCTACTCAGGCAATTGCCTGCGTCAGAGGTCGCGATTGGCACGACACAATACACATTGCAAGTGTCGAGGCGCATTTCATTCAGAATAAACGAGTCCAAGATTACTTACAATGTGCCGTTCTAAACATTTGGAGCTCTTCCTGTACGCTAAGCAGAATTCACAAAGGTAGATGCATCCCATTTTGGTCATTTCCTGAAACGACACATACACAGGTTAACATCTGCACTCGGCAAACATACAACAGCCGCCTTACATTACCACTAACTTCAGTGCGAAGTGGAGTATCTCCAAGCATGTGCACCGGTTATACAAATATGCGGTCACGCACGGTATTAACCGTAGTGGTAGTCTACGCAACCGACTGCCATTCCTTCCCGAATCGCCTGACTTCACCCCGCGGCAGCCGTGCCAGTAGAGCCCTTCACGATCCCAATTTCCAATCCGAATTCATAATTGATGGGGCTCCCGTTGCCATCCGTTTCAGAATATTTCACTTTTTGTGGTGCTAAAAAATTGCATGGTCTGTCCCGTAACCCGTTCCAACTGGTTAATTTCCCAAAAGTTTGCTCCATCCCCACCCATTTCCGTACGGGATTCCCACTCCATGAAGGGCTTTACGTGCCAGGGAGACAACAATAACGACATCAACAACTGATAGGACCATGACTGCCGCGAGCGCCACCTTTCCGCCGCGAGCGTCACCTTTCCGCCGCCAACGCTACTTTTCCGCCGCCAACGCTGCTTTTCCGCCGTCAACGCTGCTTTTCCGACACCTTGCCGCGCTGTCTCCGTCGGCGCCGGCGCTCGGCTTACCTGAGGGTAGGGTGCGAAGTACCAGGGCTTGATGCGGTGCTTGCCGAGCTCGATCATCTGAACGTTTTTGACGCGTGTCACCACGTCGTCCTGGTGGACGGCCATGCTGCCGGTGCGGGGCACAGCCGAGCCGTTGTCGGCCGGGTCTCCGCCGGCGTCGGAGGCCGGCGCCGCGACGCTCTCTCGCCGCTCTGATTTGATCGCCGGCTGGCCCTGACATGCACACAGGGGCGCAGATTGCAGATCAGGGCACATGCCAGAGACCAATCAGGACAGTGGCCCTGACATGCACACAGGGGCGCAGATTGCAGATCAGGACACATGACAGAGACCAATCAGGACAGACTTGATCGCCGGCTGGCCCTGACATGCACACAGGGGCGCAGATTGCAGATCAGGACACATGACAGAGACCAATCAGGACAGACTTGATCGCCGGCTGGCCCTGACATGCACACAGGGGCGCAGATTGCAGATCAGGACACATGACAGAGACCAATCAGGACAGACTTGATCGCCGGCTGGCCCTGACATGCACACAGGGGCGCAGATTGCAGATCAGGGCACATGACAGAGACCAATCAGAACAGTGGCCCTGACATGCACACAGGGGCGCAGATTGCAGATCAGGACACATGACAGAGACCAATCAGGACAGACTTGATCGCCGGCTGGCCCTGACATGCACACAGGGGCGCAGATTGCAGATCAGGACACATGACAGAGACCAATCAGGACATATTTGATATCAGTTTGATATCGCAATATAGGGCTATCAGCACAGCGGCGATCAGAAAACATAATTTAAAATATATGGTTAGCAATACAAAGGACGAGGCGAATGCCGAGAGTAAAAACATAAGTTGCCGAAGAGGTCGACAAGCCCATACGTCAGAATTGAAATGAGACACGGATATCTAATCTAACATATTATTGCAAAGCAGCGAATGAACATCGTTCAAAAGTAATTTATTCTCACTCCAATAGCAGCAAGATTTTATGGTAAAAAACCGCACAAACAAGGAATTCCTAAATGATAATACAAGGAAGACGAATTTCTGCACCGAAAGCATCCATACATATCTTTCAGCCGCGAGTGGGCGCAGTGGGCTGTACGAATGGTCGGCGTCTTACCTCCTCTGTAGACGGCAGTTTGCGTTTGGGCGTCTTCTTCCGTAGCAGCGCCGCCGATAGGACATTCGGTCCAGCCAGCGTGTCCGGCGAGTTGATCGGAGACACCGAGCGAGACGGCTTCGTGCTCGTCGGCTCCTTCTGTTCACGAGCGGAGGAAACATGAGGTCAGTAGCCGCTCAAACCGGGCGGCAGCGATCAGGTTCGGATGCTACGCTCGCGTCTGCCGGGACGTTACTGCTCAGGTCTGCCGGGACGTTACTGCTCAGGTCTGCCGGGACGTTACTGCTCAGGTCTTCCGGGACGTTACTGCTCAGGTCTGACGAGACGTTACTGCTTAGGTCTGACGCCGGCCGTGGATATCCGGAAATGGTTGGTGATGTTGGCAAAATGTCGTCCATTTTGATAGTTTGTGTGGCCGTGTTACCTTTTTGGGCGTGTTGAGTCCGGTGTTGAGCCCGGTGGTGGTGCACTGTGTGGTGGTGGTGTGCGCATCCTTGTCCTTGCGCGGGAGCTGTATACGTCGCAGGTCGAGTCGCTCCTCACCAACCCACTCGTCCAGTCGCTTGTTGTCTGCCCGGGTACACACACACACACACACAGACGGCACATCAATCGTCAGTGAGTCCGGCTCATCTGGAGAGGTGGGGCCGAACGCGGGGAGGGGTGGACAGACGGCGAAACGTGCGTGAAACAGCGCATAGAGCTTGCCGTCAAACTAGTGTCAGGAAATATAGTTCGTTAACGTATTATTATGTATATCATCTCGTATTACAGATCGTCATATAGGGCTGTACACTTATATGCATCGAACAATTATATCGAATATATCCTCAAACAAGGCATTAGCATGTCACGAAACATCTCAGACACAACAGAATGCGGTTAACCATGTCAGACGGGATAATCTTAAACTATAGAAATTATCTCAAAAGACAAACCTTCAGCAATAAATAGTAGGATGAGTTCCAAAAGTCGCCCTCATCAAAGTTCTCCAACGCAAAATAAAGTGACAAACAAGGCAGCAAGCAGTCTGTGTTGCTATCCCATCTCGGCGCGCTGACTGCAGCCGTCCAGTTAAATGCTCACAGTCGATGTAGTGGACGTAGAAGCCAAGCCGCCCATCCTCCTCGTCCTTCATACTGACGATCTCGGCCAGCGCTGCAACATAGACGCCGCAGAGACACGTGACGTGGTCAGCCGAACACGGCCAAATCAGTCATCTCTCTCCAGTCACCCGGCCGGCCGAGAGGCGCACAGTCACCCGGCTGGTCGAGAGGCGCACAGTCACCCGGCCGGCCGAGAGGCGCACAGTCACTCGGCCGGCCGAGAGGCGCACAGTCACCCGGCCGGCCGAGAGGCGCACAGTCACCCGGCCGGCCGAGAGGCGCACAGTCACTCGGCCGGCCGAGAGGCGCACAGTCACCCGGCTGGTCGAGAGGCGCACAGTCACCCGGCCGGCCGAGAGGCGCACAGTCACCCGGCCGGTCGAGAGGCGCACAGTCACCCGGCCGGCCGAGAGGCGCACAGTCACCCGGCCGGCCGAGAGGCGCACAGTCACCCGGCCGGCCGAGAGGCGCACAGTCACCCGGCCGGCCGAGAGGCGCACAGTCACCCGGCTGGTCGAGAGGCGCACAGTCACCCGGCCGGCCGAGAGGCGCACAGTCACCCGGCCGGCCGAGAGGCGCACAGTCACCCGGCTGGCCGAGAGGCGCACAGTCACCCGGCCGGCCGAGAGGCGCACAGTCACCCGGCCGGCCGAGAGGCGCACAGTCACCCGGCCGGCCGAGAGGCGCACAGTCACCCGGCTGGTCGAGAGGCGCACAGTCACCCGGCCGGCCGAGAGGCGCACAGTCACCCGGCCGGCCGAGAGGCGCACAGTCACCCGGCCGGCCGAGAGGCGCACAGTCACCCGGCTGGTCGAGAGGCGCACAGTCACCCGGCCGGCCGAGAGGCGCACAGTCACCCGGCCGGCCGAGAGGCGCACAGTCACCCGGCCGGCCGAGAGGCGCACAGTCACCCGGCCGGCCGAGAGGCGCACAGTCACCCGGCTGGTCGAGAGGCGCACAGTCACCCGGCCGGCCGAGAGGCGCCAGACAGCGACACGGACACGCAGACAGTACGGGGCATCAGAATAACGAGAGAGCCGCAGAAAGTCCCCAACTTTGGAGCGGGCGGAGACTAGAAGAAAGGTCGGGATGTCGGGACGAGCACAGTTGAAAAATGCATTATTTTGAAGATAACAGAGAAAATACAATTCTGCTGATGATTGACGATTGACCCGACTACTTACGCCATTCGTCCGTCTTCAGCATGTGTACCGGAAGTTGACATCCTTCCACAACGGATGCCTGCAACATAAATGACACTCGTGGACAGGTTGCATGGGATAAGCCAACGAATGTGTGCTCGTTGTATCAGTGAGTGCATATGAGTGAGTCAGTTATTGGCCTGGAGAGTCATAGAGGAAGACGTGGTAGGATACGTCGTCGCTGTGTGACGCCACAGCATGCGATGGGGTAAGATCTGCAGCACCGGCTGAGATGGGGTAAGATCTGCAGCACCAGCTGAGATGGGGTAAGATCTGCAGCACCAGCTGAGATGGGGTAAGATCTGCAGCACCAGCTGAGATGGGGTAAGATCTGCAGCACCAGCTGAGATGGGGTAAGATCTGCAGCACCAGCTGAGATGGGGTAAGATCTGCAGCACCAGCAACACCTTTTGGTGATATGTATGTCATTCTGCACCCATCTGTGACACTTCAGAGAAAAATAAAAATAAACCATGCACATACAGTAATAGTGCACTTCATGCAAGGGGTAGACACTTTTCATCCCCTAAGATGGCAATGTCAATAGTTAGTTTAACAAGTCTTCTAGTAATTCCAATGGTTGGTTGGGTTGGTTGGCTAAAATAGTGGTCAAATGGTCAAATGCAATGGTTCAAATGTCTGCAAAATGAGATCTTTGGCTTTCTTCTTAAAATGCTGCTTCATGACGCTTTAGCTCTGACATGACGCTTTAGTGACTGCAATGCACATGAGCACAGTGCTCCGAGATATTTGGTCATATCCTTCGCATTTTGCATCTTAATATTATAGGTACCTACCATTATACATGTTGCACAATGATAGTCTGTGAGCCATTATGTTGCCACTCTGTACATTGCTTCTTAATGTTTGGCAATCTGATCTGAAGCATGTCATGATTGTCACAATAATCAACAAAACAAATTGTGTAATGCTGATGTTAACATGGATTGGAAAAACCACTTAAGCAAACATACTTATGTTTTTCCAGCTACAGAAAAACAAGCAATATTTGTTTTCTTCTTTATAAATTTAGTCCGAATGTTTTGTATGGATGGATTTCCGAGGTCAGGACCCACGCTAAGCAGAGCTTGTTGCGCAGATCCTGACCTCACCACCCGATTGCGCAATTCCTGTTGGCCGGCAGAATTTAGAGACGAAAGTTTTACGTGCCCGACATACCTGGACACGGTCCGCCCCGCTCACTGACGTCACCTGACCTTGAGTGCGACCGCTGCCACCGGCCGCAGGCCATCCTAGTCAGGAGCAAACAGCGAGCGCCGAAGCGACTCGAATCCGGGCTGCCACACCGGGATAGGTCAGAAGTCCAGCGCTCTCCCACTGAGCTACGGGGGCGGACATCTGTCATTGGCACCTAAAAAGTTGCACCCTATCCTTACATTTATTGAAGTTAGAATGTTTGAAATACCATCCAAAGGTTTAATTTTCAACCTTTGATTCATTGATGTGCATTTGCAATGGGATGTGGAGCTGAAATGAAGTTTGACCAAGGAATGTCTCAATCACTGGTATACAAATATCATCCAATGAACACTAGGTGTACCTCCAGAAAATGAAAAATTATAGTCACAATAAATAGGATTAAATATGAAACTGAATTTGGCATTAGGGTGACATGAAACAATGCAAAATTATTTTATAAAAAAGTGCTTGATTGGTTGGCTGTCATCTGTCACTAAATTTGTGATGCATTTGACAGAAAGGTGAAAAAAGAAAAAGAAATGCCACAAAATGGTTATGGTTTTATTGCATGGCAAAGTGGGATGTCAATGTAGCAAACTGGAGGACACTATAGTCTGTTCCACATATATTCTATGATCATTCCAGGATGTCTGATCTAAACCCACCACAATAGTCACCATATCTATGCAGATAGATATATCAATGCAGGAAGATACACAGGAAAAAATAAGGATCGTCCCATGACGTCATTGGAACAATGACAACTTAACCTAACCCCGCCATTAAGTAGTCTGATCAGGTTGAAACCTAAGATTTGCTTGTGGCCATTAAGTCTGATCGGGACAAAACCTAAGATTCGCTCAAATACAAGTCTTGCGCTCCGCCAGGAACGGAGGTTTAGCGAGTGTGATAGGGTTTAGTGAGTTCTGTGGCGTCATAGCCGGGCCACTGTGAACGCTGTCTATACTTTTTGTATTAAGGTCGGTCGTCATCACCTGGCGTGTAAACAAAGTTTGGCGATGGGCGAGGCAACAGAAGTGGCAAGACATCAATTATTGAAGTTAGAATTAGTTATAGTGCAAAATGTGTTGAAGGCATCCATAGTTACTAAATGTGATATTCTCTATCGATTGGTAGGTATATTATAGGGATTTACTAAGGGGGACCAATCAACAGTACCGCCAAAAGATCTGTGGAAGACTATTGCTATAGCTTAACAAATCAAAAGTTAAACTGTGACAGCAATGGTTGATCCCAATGCAACAATCATGAATTATGAAGCTTCCACATAAACATGTGTTTAGCTATAATACAATTTTAACCATTGAGTTAACATGAATAATGGCAATAACGAAGCTTTGTTGGCCCATATCACTTGAGCAAAAAGTAAAATACAGAGGAATATTTGAGACAATTATGGCGCGTCCTACTAAAACCCTTCTTTGTGCTATAATACAGCGATGTAATGCTAAAAAAATATGATATACAAACCACTGAGTCCTTGATTAAATCTTCTCCATCGGGAACACTTGACATTTTCATTTGAAACCGCTCAAAAATCTATTTTTCGCCGAGACTTCCTTACGCGTAACAATTTGGTAGCATTTTAACGCGTCCATCATTTAAGCCGCTAAAAGTGAAGTTATTTTGGTATCCTACAAAATACCTGCTCTACTCTAGCGAGTAGCAATGAAACTTGTGTTGTGTATTCCCGACACTAGGTGTCTAGATTGAAGCTGACTCATTTTGGCGCGCCGTGTCGGGTCTCGACACGCTGCTTGTTCTCTTCCGTTGCGTCGTCGTTGCGCTGGGTTGCGGTTTGGGGTTCTCCCCGCACAATTTTGCTGTCAGTTGTTGCAGACGCACTCGTTGGTTGATAAAATTGCCGCAGGGTGCGGAGTACAAGATTGCAAATTGGAGATAACTGAAGCTATAAAGCAATTGAAGACAGTTTTTCAGGTGGGTTTGATATGTTGATGTGTTTCGTTTGTAAACAAGCATGGCAATGGGCCGTGTTCTTGCGTGTTGACCCCAGTGAACTGTGTATGCACGTTACATACAACAACACAAAATCCACGGTACTGTGTATGGAGCATCCATACACATTACAGAGTTATCTGTGGTCAACACGCTAAAGAACACACCATGGACCTGATGTGGCTGTCCCAGCACCCCAGTCTGCAAAACGTGGCAGGAACGTCAACAAGATATTTGGGGCAGCCCAAATCCTGCCCCAAATAATGGGACAGGATTTGCTACATCAAATTTTGCTCCACAGACTAATGTTTTTGCTGGGGTGGGGTCATCAGCAAAATCACATTTTATCTAGTGTAAATTGGTTCTAAATGGTGTGACTTGCCCCAAATAATCTTACTGCTGCCCCGGGCAGCAATTGCTGCCCCAAAATGGAAAAATCTGCCCCAATTTTGATGTGTTAATGCCAACCCTGCCCAGACAAGATCTTGTTGAAACCTGCCACGTTTTGCAGACTGACCAGTGTCCTCAACCGGAAGAGATTTTCATCCCGCCAGTTGAGGCACGTTGGAGCAAAGCACAGGAACGGACAGTGGAGATTTCCAATGTAAACAGTATGGACAGCATGCCGCTAATGTGTAACAGTGTGCCAGAACTGTTGTCATGTAACATTAACTTTCCTCCACCAGCCTCAACTGCTTGCCCTCAAATCAGTTGGCCATCCACCATGGATGACCAACTGATTTGAGTTGAGGCATGGGAACAACTGGTGGAGAGAATTAAGCCTCAACCTAATCTGGTTGAGGGTGCTGGAACAGCCCCATAGCACTAACTACCTCAACCTCAACCTACACAGGCTCTATAACTGTTTACACACATTGCAGGGTATTATTTTAGTATTGGTCCAACAGCAGCTACAGATATAAGTAATGGTTTACCCACAGCTTTTAGATGTGCTGATTCCAAATATCAGAATCAGATATATTCTGAACATATCCAGAAAACTGGCTATTCTATGTTCAGTCACAGAATACATGATATACAACACTATACAGTATACACTTATCATGAAACCACACACGTTTTCTCATATTGTGACACCCTACCAACAGTCATTGCCATCTGTAGACCATATTACTATCACACCCTAGTTATCAGACTTGTGGTGGTAGGGCGGGTGTACTGTTATATGATACCCACTCATTGTTGGTGCTAACAAACTATTGCTGTATAATAATGTAAATATTTACGGACATCTGCTGCCGCTCCTCACTAGACGCAGCAAGTGAATCTGAGTGGAGCATTGTAAACGTGGGTCCCTGTGACCATAATGGATGTAAAGGTTAGGTCAGGTTTGATTATGCTATTACAATTGTTTCCTCCAACAGCTCATTTGCACCACAAATGGGTATCATATTTGGAATCAGCACATTACAACAAAAAATAGAAAATTCAAAATTTATCCATAAAACAGGTGTTGGACTTATACTAAAATTCTACCCATTGCATAGTGTTGCTTTTTGTACTTACTTGTACTTATAGTATGGGACTATAAGGAGGACTAGATGCCTGTCTTGCCCACTGTTTACAGCTCTTGATTAGATGAACAAATTTAAATCTTCTGGTGAACTGAAATGTTATTCTGCAAACAAGATATGACTCAATGTTGCTGCTGCTGAATTATGTTGGTTTCAGTATAAAGTTGCCACCAGCTACCAATGTTTGGGAAAATATCAGCATTCTGCAAGCTAGATTGAGATGTATATCATATTCCAAATCACTCAGAATGGTACCCATATGAAGTGAAGCATGCTGATGCTACTGAACTAACGAGGGTTGTTTGATAAATGGGATGTTAAATGTGGATCCCTGCATTTAATTCTCATTTGAGGCCTGGCTTTAATCTGAAGTATCATGCAATGCTCGTTAAATCATGCACTCTTGTTTTTACGCAAATTTACACTTTAAGACCCTGTGTGTTGCGGTTTTACCGGTGTCCTTCCGACCGTGTCCAGTTGTCTGCTGCCGTGCCGGCTCTCTGCACACACTGGACGATCGGTGGTGACTATTTACCCTCTGACTGCGAGCACACAAATCGTCTCGGTGGGCGCGGTGACGGCCTGCGTTGGTGACAGGTCACCGCCGGGGTCAGACGGGTGTACGGCGGCCGAGCCGGCCAGGACTGTCCCGGTCCACCGGGCGCACGGCACAGCATAACACTGTGCAAATGTTCCCTCTTCAACCAAAATTAATATGTAAATGGAACATATGATTGGCCTTAAGATGCAGAAACATTATTTGTTTTTTAATCGTATTATAATTACAGTGTAATCTCTACAGCAGATATGCTTGATTTTTTCCCAAAATATTGTATTGTATTTTAACTTTTGCAGTATAGTTTTGACATTGTAAATGTAATGAGTATGTTGTGAAAAGTTTAAGTGACTTTTCTTAAAACATGTAATCTCGGAATGCTCTGAGATGTTCACATATGTCCCTGTGTATTGTATATTGTTTTCAATCCAGAAGGGCCTTGTTTTGAATCCTTTGTTGATTCTTTGTAAATTAACCACACATTTTGAAATCAGTGACCATGGGACAATCCGGAGATAGGTACCACTGAAACGAAGACAATATCCAAGTCACAAGAAGGCACTAATTTAAACACCTTATTGAACCGTGCTGATCAGAGTAGTGATTCGGGGTGACCAGGTTATCAGTGTTTCTGGTTCATGGCCTGCCTCACCAGGGTTTGGATCCCTATTGATATGTGATTATTCCCCACTAAGTTAACTACCATCTGTTTTAGAGGTTCTGGTTTTGGGACTGGAAGTACCACTTTCATGTTGCCATTTGTAAATAAAATACTATATCATGTGGGCCTTGAGGTACAACATTAGTACCTCTGCTTCATAATCTCCTGATGGCCAGAAACATGGTTGGTATGGAGGCTGTGAGGTTGTTTTATTTGTTTATGGTATTGAGGCTTCAAACATTAGTGTTATCTATCATCCTGGTCTAGCCACTGATTGACCCATGACAGCCCGGTTAATCCAATCCCATGACCAGGCTAATGAATGATATTGAAGTGGCTGAAAGCTCCCCATTATAAAAACCAAGGTGGTATGGAAGAAACTGTGAAGAAATGTAACATCTGTCTTTGATTTGACGCAAGGTCCCACCTGAAGACAATGTGGTATGCAAATGCTGGACGTGAATAAGACAATATGACGGTCTCATACACCCAAATGATGCCCAGTAGCTACATATTAGCAGTGTATAGGAAATAGCTGCATGTCAAAGAAACAAATACATTGTTGCTAGTTGTCCCAATATCTCACATTTTCAGGGACCACTGGAGTCTCCGAGTAGTGTTGCCATTCACACAGTCACCTTCCCGTTGCAGTGACTATGGCTGACGAACTGCCGTTCCGGGCCGAGTACTCGAAGACGGGTCGCGCCGGCTGCAAAGGATGCAAGGGAAACATCGGCAAGGACTCGCTGCGAATGGCCGCCATGGTTCAGGTGCGTGTGCACCGCGGGGGGGGGGGGGGGGGCGAGAGCGGCGTAGCGAGTCCAGTCACTCTCAGTGTGGTGGCTGGCTTGTTGGCTCAGTGTTGCTCTGTTGCTGAGGTGCACTTGTTTATGCAACAGGTGATGTTAAGTTCTAACAAAATGCTTAGAAACGTTGTTTTATTCTTATGTTCAGGCCAGTTTGCTGGACATGCTTGCGAAGATGTTGCATTAACCCTCACCCTACGGGAGCTTTTTTCACCTTCGCCCTAGGGGGGGGCTGACAGCCCCCCCCCCCTGTTAACTTCCAAACCAAGCAACTTAGAGCAATGCAGTAAGAACCAGCATGTTGCCTGTCATGAGAGGAATCTTAACAGTATGCGATTTTTAGGTTTCAGGTCAACGGGTGACCTTCCAGGTCAAGTGAATGACCTCGGATTTACCACGTCCAGAACAGCGATTTTGCTCTTCAGAAAACCTCAAAATTCGAAATGGATATATGTAAATAAAAAGGCATGTTCCTAGACCAGTTTTGGCTCAGAAATACAAAAAAAGTAATTATTTGTTCGTATCTTGTCAAAAAATGTCAAAAAAAATATATATAAAAAATGACGTCATCAGTTTCTTACACTTAGGAAGCCATCACTCAGTCAATAATGAAGATATTGCTTTGAAATTTGGTATGAGTATTGTCCATACTCAGTTCTCTCACATATATTCCGGTTTTTCTAATATCTTTGAAAATTTTGATTTTGTGGGGATTTTTGTTTTTTATTTTAGGGGTCAAAAACCCAAAATTTTGCAAATCCGAGATTGCCATTTTAAATAGAATGCCATTTTGTATCTTTGGTGAATTGAGTTGGCAATTTGCTTTAAAACTCGGTTTTCTACGATTTTTCAAATATTTCTCATTTTTTACCAACATGACGTCATCAAAACATTGTTATCTCCCAAACTACTTAACCAATTTCAATTAAATTTTTACAGCCTACGTATAATTGTTGTAAACTCGGTTACCAAAAATTTCAGCAAGATGCACCCAATGTGTTAAAAGTTATTCAAGAAAAACCTCAGGGGGGGGCTGTCAGCCCCCCCCCCCGTAGGGCGAGGGTTAATGATGTGTTGGTTCCTTGTTAGCTTTCTTTTACGAACTGAAATATGATCTTAACGGAAGTCTGAACCGCAGCAGTTACTTACATCCCACTACACTTACGTCCCAAATCAGCATTATTAACGCAAGTCTGTAACGTGTTTGTTCCATTATTTGAACTGTGGTATCTTTTCAGTCCCCGTTTTTCGATGGAAAAATGGCAAAGTGGTACCATTTTTCCTGCTTCTTCGAGAAGCAGAAGCCCCAAGCTGCTGCCGACATCGCTGACTTGGAATCCCTGCGGTTCGAAGACCAAGAAAAAATAAAGGCGAAAGTCGGCGGTAAGCGATATTCATCATCTCCGGTTTCGAATAACCTGGCAATATTCGCTGCATTTATATTTCCTTTTTGTCGGCGCTTTCGTGTCTCAGTAAGCTCTGGTAGTAAGCATTGTGCAACATTTGAAAGTCGTGGTATACGACCTTTCTGTCAAACATCCAACATGTCATTGTTCGATAAATATATACTTGGATTGTTGTCCGCAACGAAACTGGCGCTGGCGTTGTGACTTTTCAGTATGTCCCACAGCTGGTAGTGGGGTGGGACTGGAGACGCCGTGTCGTGGGACTGGAGACACCGCGTCCCTGTTGTCATGGTAACGTGTGGTGTCAACAGCCGGTGGTGGGACTGGAGACACTGCGTCCCTGTTGCCATGGTGACGTGTGTTGTGTCAACAGCCGGTGGTGGGACTGGAGACACCGCGTCCCTGTTGTCATGGTAACGTGTGGTGTCAACAGCTGGTGGTGGGACTGGAGACACCGCGTCCCTGTTGTCATGGTAACGTGTGGTGTCAACAGCCGGTGGTGGAACTGGAGACGCCGCGTCCCTGTTGCCATGGTAACGTGTGGTGTCAACAGCCGGTGGTGGGACTGGAGACGCCGTATCCCTGTTGCCATGGTGACGTGTGTTGTGTCAACAGCCGGTGGTGGGACTGGAGACGCCGTGTCCCTGTTGCCATGGTGACGTGTGTTGTGTCAACAGCCGGTGGTGGGACTGGAGACGCCGTGTCCCTGTTGCCATGGTGACGTGTGTTGTGTCAACAGCCGGTGGTGGGACTGGAGACACCGCGTCCCTGTTGTCATGGTAACGTGTGGTGTCAACAGCCGGTGGTGGAACTGGAGACGCCGCGTCCCTGTTGCCATGGTAACGTGTGGTGTCAACAGCCGGTGGTGGGACTGGAGACGCCGTATCCCTGTTGCCATGGTGACGTGTGTTGTGTCAACAGCCGGTGGTGGGACTGGAGACCCCGTGTCCCTGTTGCCATGGTGACGTGTGTTGTGTCAACAGCCAGTGGTGGGACTGGAGACGCCGTGTCCCTGTTGCCATGGTGACGTGTGTTGTGTCAACAGCCGGTGGTGGGACTGGAGACGCCGTGTCTCTGTTACCATGGTGACGTGTGTTGTGTCAACAGCCGGTGGTGGGACTGGAGACGCCGCGTCCCTGTTGTCATGGTAACGTGTGTTGTGTCAACAGCTGGTGGTGGGACTGGAGACACTGCGTCCCTGTTACCATGGTGACGTGTGTTGTGTCTTCAGCCAGTGGTGGGACTGGAGACGCCGTGTCCCTGTTGCCATGGTGACGTGTGTTGTGTCAACAGCCGGTGGTGGGACTGGAGACGCCGTGTCCCTGTTGCCATGGTGACGTGTGTTGTGTCAACAGCCGGTGGTGGGACTGGAGACGCCGTATCCCTGTTGCCATGGTGACGTGTGTTGTGTCAACAGCCGGTGGTGGGACTGGAGACGCCGTATCCCTGTTGCCATGGTGACGTGTGCTGTGTCATCAGCCGGTGGTGGGACTGGAGACGCCGTGTCTCTGTTGCCATGGTGACGTGTGTTGTGTCAACAGCCGGTGGTGGGACTGGAGACCCCGTATCCCTGTTACCATGGTGACGTGTGTTGTGTCAACAGCTGGTGGTGGGACTGGAGACACTGCGTCCCTGTTGCCATGGTGACGTGTGTTGTGTCAACAGCCGGTGGTGGGACTGGAGACGCCGTGTCTCTGTTACCATGGTGACGTGTGTTGTGTCAACAGCCAGTGGTGGGACTGGAGACGCCGTGTCCCTGTTGTCATGGTAACGTGTGGTGTCAACAGCCGGTGGTGGGACTGGAGACGCCGTGTCCCTGTTGCCATGGTGACGTGTGTTGTGTCAACAGCTGGTGGTGGGACTGGAGACGCCGTGTCCCTGTTGCCATGGTGACGTGTGTTGTGTCAACAGCTGGTGGTGGGACTGGAGACGCCGTGTCCCTGTTGCCATGGTGACGTGTGTTGTGTCAACAGACGGTGGTGGGACTGGAAACGCCGCGTCCCTGTTGCCATGGTGACGTGTGTTGTGTCAACAGACGGTGGTGGGACTGGAGACACTGCGTCCCTGTTGCCATGGTGACGTGTGTTGTGTCAACAGACGGTGGTGGGACTGGAGACGCCGTGTCTCTGTTGCCATGGTGACGTGTGCTGTGTCAACAGCCGGTGGTGGAACTGGAGACGCCGTGTCCCTGTTGCCATGGTGACGTGTGTTGTGTCAACAGCTGGTGGTGGGACTGGAGACGCCGTGTCCCTGTTGCCATGGTGACGTGTGTTGTGTCAACAGCTGGTGGTGGGACTGGAGACGCCGTGTCTCTGTTGTCATGGTGACGTGTGTTGTGTCAACAGCTGGTGGTGGGACTGGAGACCCCGTATCCCTGTTGCCATGGTGACGTGTGTTGTGTCAACAGCCGGTGGTGGGACTGGAGACGCCGTGTCCCTGTTGCAATGGTGACGTGTGTTGTGTCTTCAGCCAGTGGTGGGACTGGAGACACTGCGTCCCTGTTGCCATGGTGACGTGTGTTGTGTCTTCAGCCGGTGGTGGGACTGGAGACGCCGTGTCCCTGTTGTCATGGTGACGTGTGTTGTGTCAACAGCCGGTGGTGGGACTGGAGACGCCGCGTCCCTGTTGTCATGGTGACGTGTGTTGTGTCAACAGCTGGTGGTGGGACTGGAGACCCCGTATCCCTGTTACCATGGTGACGTGTGCTGTGTCATCAGCCGGTGGTGGGACTGGAGACGCCGTGTCCCTGTTGCCATGGTGACGTGTGTTGTGTCAACAGCTGGTGGTGGGACTGGAGACGCCGTGTCCCTGTTGCCATGGTGACGTGTGTTGTGTCAACAGCTGGTGGTGGGACTGGAGACCCCGTATCCCTGTTACCATGGTGACGTGTGTTGTGTCAACAGCCGGTGGTGGGACTGGAGACGCCGTGTCCCTGTTGCCATGGTGACGTGTGTTGTGTCAACAGCTGGTGGTGGGACTGGAGACGCCGTGTCCCTGTTGCCATGGTGACGTGTGTTGTGTCAACAGACGGTGGTGGGACTGGAGACGCCGCGTCCCTGTTGCCATGGTGACGTGTGTTGTGTCAACAGCCAGTGGTGGGACTGGAGACACTGCGTCCCTGTTGCCATGGTGACGTGTGTTGTCAACAGCCGGTGGTGGGACTGGAGACGCCGTGTCCCTGTTGCCATGGTGACGTGTGTTGTGTCAACAGCCGGTGGTGGGACTGGAGACGCCGCGTCCCTTTTGCCATGGTGACGTGTGTTGTGTCAACAGCTGGTGGTGGGACTGGAGACGCCGTGTCCCTGTTGCCATGGTGACGTGTGTTGTCTTCAGCCGGTGGTGGGACTGGAGACACCGCGTCCCTGTTGCCATGGTGACGTGTGTTGTGTCAACAGCCGGTGGTGGGACTGGAGACACTGCGTCCCTGTTGTCATGGTAACGTGTGGTGTCAACAGCTGGTGGTGGGACTGGGGACGCCGGTGCTGGAGCCAGTAAGGCAGACAAGACCAAGGCCACCAAGGCTGCCATGCTGGATTTCCAAACAGAATACGCCAAGTCCTCCGCTTCTAAGTGCAAGAAGTGCGAAGAGAAAATTCTGAAGGTACTTGTAAAAATGCATTCATTTAACCCTAATCCCTGCGGGCGGCCAGAATTACGTTAACCTGTGGGGGGGGGGCAGATTCTGGTCCCCCCCCCCCCTATCTATATCTCTAGAACCGCTCGGTCGATTTCGATGGGGAAATGCCATTCGATTCGTCATGACAAGATCTCTCTTTTTGGACCCCGAAATTTTTGTTTTGTTAAAAAAAGGCCAGGGGGCAAAAAATCCGAAAATTTGGGGTATTTTTTGAAAGATCATTGCGGCCATGTGGCTCGACCGATTTATTGCCCCAAACGTTTTTGAGCTTCAAATGTACTGGTCTTTAATATATCAAAAGACAAAAACAAAATAAAAAATAATAGGCATATTCAGGGAATGTAAAATGGGGGGGTTTTCTGAGATAAAAAAAATATGTGCTGTTCGTGATTGTTTGAGACGTCATGAACGTCACATGTGGGCATTATATACTGTAATTTGTTAAATTTGATATATTGTGCATAGGCGGATCCAGGAAAAAGCATGGGGGGCACCATGCGTGTAACGCTTTTATCATCTTACTAATTAGAAGTTGGACCTAATTGGAGGATGGGTATTGTTGTAATGTCGCGGAAGTCCGTCACTGTCACGCGAGGTTCAGTGGTGCACACGCGTAAGGAGCGAGAGCGGCTGTATTCCAGAACGGTGCATACGCGACTGGCCCGGGCTCGGCACCCGACAGCGGGCGAGCCTGGCCCAGTACACTCACTGCCTGCGGGCACAGGTGGCGGCCGCAGCAGAGGCGGCGCCAGGCACGGCAACAGGTAGGTATCAGAGGCGGAGAAAGGCAGGGGGTACACAGGATCTCCACACCTCCCCCTCAAGATAATTGCCGCGGAAAAAGAAGTATAACTTTGACACACAACAAAGCGCAATAGTCTAAATACCAAACAGTAGGTGCAGCACTACGGTACTTCAGTCACAGTATGTTGTTCCGCCCCAGCGAACTTGGAGGCGCTGTGGCGGGCGTCGCCGTCGACGCGAGCGTCGAAGCGCGGGGGCGGCAGCGTCCACAGCAGGTGGCAGCGGAGTGCCGCCACTGGCAGACAGCGGCTGCTGGGCTGCGGTGGCGGAAGCTCGGGTACCCTCGGCAAACGCCGGCCGCTGGGGGTCGTGAACCCCGGAGGAGGCGGCGGCAGCAGACGCCGCGGACGGTGCAGTCTCCGTTAAGAGCGGCCGGTACGGACGCAAGTAGCGTCGATTCCTCCACAAGACACGGCCGCCGGCCGTCCTCACGAGATAGGTGCGTCGCCGCCCGATGCCCACGACCACGCCGACGCGGTCCCATCGGCCGGTGGCCGGGTCCTGCAGGTCGACACGATTGCCGATCTTCAGCTGCGACAGCTGGCGCGCAGACGCGTCGTGGTACCGGACCGCCTTCTCCTGTGTCTCGGCAGCCTTCTTATCGCAGACGGCTGCAGCTCGCTGCCACTCAGGAGCGAAGGCGCGTTGGTGCGTGGGCACACCGGAGCGCAGCGGGTGTCCGAACAGGACCTGGGCTGGTGATCTCCCGTCTGCGCGTGGTGTGTTCCGCAGTTCTAGCAGGCTGCGGTCCAGCTGATCGTCATCCAGGCGTCCGGAGGCTGACGCTGCCAGCACCAGCTTCTTGACTGTCTTCACACACGCCTCGGCGTGCCCGTTGGAGCGCGGGTAGTGCGGTGACGACATCTCGTGCCTCACATCCCAGCGCTGCAGGAAGCGACGCAGAGTGCTGGACGCGAACTGCGGTCCACCGTCTGACCGAAGTACGGACGGGACGCCCGTCTGAGCGAACAGCATACGGAGCTGCCGCGTCAGATGGTCCGCAGAAGCCGTCCGGGGGCATACGGTTACGTACGGCCACCCCGACAGCCTGTCCACGTACACTAAGTACGTCTGCCCTCCGGCATGGAAGTAATCGGCCGAGGCCGATTCGAAGACGCGGGTCGGCTTGTCGTCTTCCCTCCACATCGGTTCTCGGGCGTAGCTGGGGAGACGCTGACGGCACTGGGTGCAGGCGGTGACTATGTCAGCGACGTCCTTGTCGATGCCGGGCCAGTACACACTGAGCCGGGCGCGTCGCTTGGTCCTCTCCACGCCCTGGTGTGACTCATGGAGACGCTCCAGCACACCGCGGCGGAGATCCGTCGGGATGACCAGTCGAGCGCCGTAGACCACCAGGCCGTCGTCGATGGCCAGCTGATGGCGCACGCCCCAGTAGGCTCGAACTGCAGAGGGCGCCTCGAACCGGTTCTCTGGGAAGCCGGCCAGAATCAGGTCACGGGGGGTCCTGTACGCCGGGTCGCGCTCCGCAGCAGCGCGAATCCTCTCCAGCGTTGGGTCGACCAGTGGCGCCAGCTGTGCGCCATCTTCTGACTGGGTGGCGGCGCGTAGTACAGAGATGACGCTGGCGTGCAGCGGGTCACTGTCTTCACCCTCTTCCACGTCGTCGGCGACGTGCCGGGAACGGCTGCGTCCGACCGGCGGTGCAGACGGTGTGACGTCATCAGCGGGGAACGATGCGTCCTCGACGAATCGGATCTGTGCCGGAAAATCCCTCGGCAGAATTCCCAGCGCCACGCAGTCAAACCAGCTGAGCAGCAGTCCAGTCAGTTCCTTGATGACGAACACTGTGGCGGCCGTTGAACGGCCCCCGAGCCGCAGAGTAGTCTGGAAGGATCCGAGACAGGTGAGCGGATACTGCCCCACAGCTGAGAAGGTCTGGTTGAGGCAGGGCTCCAGCTGCGCTGAGTCTACGCTGATGGCTGAGAGGACGTCTTCGCCGATGACTGTAGCCTCTGCACCGGAGTCGGCGCGGGCTGCGACGGAAAACACACCGTCTGACATGGAGAGGCGAATGTCCACTGTAGGAGTCGGACGTGTAGAGATGCCATGCACATACACATCTTGAATCACGCGGCGGACGCTCGGTCCCGGCCGCGCAGGTTGCTGACTCCTTGCAGATTGTTTACGCCCCGGCGCAGTCGCCGGAGCTGCAGACGCAGCGTGTGTGGCGGTGCTCCCGCGCGCCCCCTGTTCGCACACCACAGCGAAGTGTCCGCGCCGGCCGCAGGAGTTGCAGGTGGCGCTAGCGGCGCGGCACGCTGCCGGGTCGGCGTGTGCGTCCCACCCGCAGCGGCGGCAGCGCGCGCCGGGCGGGGCCGCGGGCGTGCCGGGCGGGACCACGATACCCGCGTCGCGTGACCTGCTGCGCCCCCGGCGGTACGCAGACAGTCGGCTCACTGAGGACGCAGGCGCGTGGAGGTCGGCACACGTCGCACGGGCGTTCTCTCGTCGCACGGACGCCCGGCAGATGTCCACCGTCTTCTGGAGAACCAGCTCTGGATCCTCCAGTAGACGCTTCACAGTATCCTCGTCACGCAGACCGCACGCAACTTTGTCACGCATCCGAGAGTCAAAGCACTGGTTACAAAAGTCACAGAATGCCGCGAGTTCCTTCACCGCACACAAAAAGTCCTCAAAGGTCTCATCCTCCTCCTGCACGCGAGCGTAAAACGCTCTGCGATCGACGAGAACGCTGCGCTGTTTCCGCAGGTGGCCCTCCATGGCAGAAACCACCTCGGGGAGGGGCGCGTCATCTGCGACGCTCAGCCCGTAACGCAGCACACGGTGCCAATCTTCGTCGAGTAGGCTCAGAAGAGCGGCACGCTGAGAAGCGACAGGAAGCAATGATGCTCCGGTCAGCAGCATGTACCCGTCGAGCTTCTCACGCCAGACGGCGAAGTCACGCAGCGATGCAGAGGAGTAGAGATGCGGTGCCGGTGTTGCAGCAGCGGGAAGTCGCACGGACTGAACACGCGACGCCGGGTTCGCGGGCGACGCGACCTCACCGGCGGTGACGGCGGGCGGCTGACGGTCCGCGACCAGCTGCTCCACCAGCTGTGCGAGACGTTCCTCTCGCTGTGAGGACAGCTCAGCCTGCTGCAGCAGCAGCTGCGTCAGTTTTTCCACGTCACTCATCTCGACGGGGTTGCAGCACTCGAACTCACTTTAAACCACTATCCGAACGCAAACACGCACTAAAACTCGACACTACGACCGCGCCATGTTGTAATGTCTCGGAAGTCCGTCACTGTCACGCGAGGTTCAGTGGTGCACACGCGTAAGGAGCGAGAGCGGCTGTATTCCAGAACGGTGCATACGCGACTGGCCCGGGCTCGGCACCCGACAGCGGGCGAGCCTGGCCCAGTACACTCACTGCCTGCGGGCACAGGTGGCGGCCGCAGCAGAGGCGGCGCCAGGCACGGCAACAGGTAGGTATCAGAGGCGGAGAAAGGCAGGGGGTACACAGGATCTCCACAGGTATCACCTCCCATTTTTATTTTCCTGAGTGCGCCTCTGCCCCAAAAATAGGTACAATCCCAGTATCTATGATGCATATTGCATTGAAATATCATCATAAATATGCATCAAGAAACGGCAAGTGAAAACCTACGGGGGGGGCAGAATCCCCCCCCCCCCCCCCCCCCCCCTGCAGGGAATAGGGTTAAAGGGAGTGTTTCACCTTTGTATTGGTTTTGAACTGAGATAGCCATTATCTTTGGCCGCTATTGAAATGTCGAAAATACTAAGGTCATTTCCCCCAAAACTTAGCCGTTTTTAAGCAATTTAATTAATAGTTTGCAAAATGGGGTCTAGGTTAGTGCCGCCGCTGATTGGCTGACAGCCACTTTGTCAGCCAATCAGCAGCGGTCTATAGTTCAATAATGACGTCATCATCCCAAATTTAAAAACTTAATTTGTATAAAGTTAAGTGACTTTTCGAGAGAAAAATATCACCATCGTTTTCAGCAGCACTTACTTCATATTTTCGACTACAACCAGCGTATATTTTACAACTTTCAGAAAGGTGAAACATTCCCTTTAAAGGAAATAGTTCACCTTGGGAACATTTTACCCAACACGATTTGATTATATTTTTTAATACAATTTCTTTTTATATTGTCAAAAATGGCATTATATCGCGCCGATTCAGGACAAGAAGGCCGTAAATTTGTATTGTTTATCAAAACTATATGCATACTCTCTGAGTCAGAGTCCTGACGTCACGCGAATGTAAACAATGGTTCAGCCAATCAGATTCGAAAGTAGTCGCGTAAAGTTAGACTCGCATTGGAGATGTGCCAACCGGCGGCCGGCGATCGCTTGCTAGTACCAACTGCAAGCTGATTGGCTGATGGTATAGCCTCTGCCCGGGCTAAAACCAGTACAACCTTCTTTCGCCAGCACCGCATTCCTTCGCCAAAAACTCAAATATATTCGGCTGGAGAGTCTTTTCAGTCAAGAAAACTTGCAGATAGGGGTTTCCCAACACGGGCTACAAAACTGCTATCTCAGTTTAAAACTAATGTTGAAGGTGAACTATTTCCTTTAAAGGGAAATAATGACCTTTTGATTTTGTTAGCAACAATTGCTTAGGCTACCGTTATGGTTTTAAATTATTTTATTTAAATTTAAGAATTAAATAAAATTATTCCCAAATTCAAAGTTGTAAGTTTGGAAAAAATACAAAACAAGTACCTTGTGTACTTCATGAAGGTCATTGACAAATTCGTCCTTCCCTACCATTGTTTACATCGAGTGCGGCATTTTTGGAGGCTCTGTGACGTTTCCGATCAAACTGAGCGCTGCTCGGGCACACGCTAGTAGCGCTTTCGTTCTCCATGGCAACCAGGCGTCAGCCAATCAAAAGCCAGAAAGGGAATACGTTCTGGCTTTCCATTGGCTCACGCCTGGTTGCCATGGAGAACGAAAGCGCTACTAGCGTGCGTTCGAGCAGCGCTCTGATCCGTGAAGCAATCCGTGAAGCATCCGTGATGCATGACTGACTATCAGTATGTCATGAATAACAACAACATGCAAACTATACCAACTCGAATAAAATAAGGGCGGAATGAATTGAACCCCAGGCAAGCTAGTATTCGCAAAGCACTCGGCCCTGCGCCACAATAGCAAAAGGTGAGGGAAATGCATATTGGATACAATATTATTACGTCACAAGTTTCTGAAGTGTCAACTACTATGAAATACAGTGATAAAATACCTTTAATGATGATTAACAAGAAAATTCAAACTTAAAAACAATAATTTGAATAAGTCTTTAATTAGCTTTCAACTCAAAATCAGATATATTTTGTAATGCTACACAAGAATGGCACCAGTGACGTCATGAACAAAGCCTGCTACGGGACTTGGGTATACTAATCAGGAACAACTCGCCACAATGGTTAAGTGCGCCGAGAAGCATGACAATGACTTTGTAAACAAATCGCCGACGCTAAATAGGTCGCCGTCGATGTGCATCGATGAGCTTCCGAATTAATTGCCAGTTTTGTGTTATTGTTTGTTAGTTTTTTTGGGAAAAATTATTATTTTTCATGATAATATAAAGCATAGTGTTATATACAGCCACATAAAAATTATACAATACTCCTAATGTTGAAAACAAATGAATCGATTTTCACAAATTGAGGGTCGCAACCACTAACTATGCCGCCGTTGATGTGCATCGATGAGCTTCCGATTTTATTGCCACTTTTTCCAATCGCTGTTAGTTTTAGAAGATCGCCGGGCATATAATCACAACAAGCAGAACGCACAATATATTCTCCACTCCATTGCGTAAAAAAACAATACGGGAAACGCCCGCAGTTTGATGAGGACCAAAAGTACTTGCAAGTACCGGTCGTTAAAAGTGTGGAACGCTTATCAACTTTAACTTGAAATATCTTTCGGTAGGTTCGGTAGGTTCGGTAGTTTTCATGCAAAATGTGATGAATTTACAATATATTTTGGTCTCGTCTGGCGATTTCAAGTGCTAACTCCATTTTTGTGGAAAAGGGTCATTATTTCCCTTTAAGTAGTGAATGAACCCAAATTACATGTCCAGGAATGAGTATTATGGCATGAACCTTTTGTTTCTAGTATACATGCTTATAACTTGCATATATTTTCTTTGTATATTAAACACACAGGGAACAAATATCGTGTGAACTTTAATAACATCTCTGTATTCACCTCTTCAATTTGCTCGGCAGGGTGAGGTACGCCTTGGTAAGAAGGTGTACGATTCTGAGCGGGCCCGCGCCTATGGGGCCTACATGGGCTGGCACCACTTGGACTGCTTCGTCGAGGAGCGGGAGGCGCTCGAGTTCTTTGAGGAGGCGGCCAAGCTGCCCGGTCTGAAGACGCTCTCCAAGGAGGACCAGCAGATGCTGAAGGCGAAGCTGAAGAAGATTGAGGGGTGAGTGGCGCCGCCGCTGGTTCGTCAGCTTTGGGTGTGAGCTGGGGAATTGATGCTTGGTTTAGATTGGATATTTGGCCCCGTCACCATGTGGTTGATGATGTATGCAGGATGTGGGATGTAAATGAAAAGTGGAAGGTGTTGGGCGTGGGAGTGCAGGTGCATCGTGATCTGTGTGGTTAACGTGATCAGTGGACATCGATAAGGGAACAGGCTAAGGGAGTGCACTTGACGGTAACTCTTTCACAAATGAATGTTTTTCGGCTGGCTTGCGCTGATTTATTTATGTTCGAAACCATCGTTTAAGATCAAAATTACCCGGGCACACGGCTTGAGTCTTCCTGCTGTCCTAGCCTGCGGCCCTCATGGCTGACCCGCGTTTCGGGACCCTGTGTGACTCGGTGGGACGTATGACCTGTTGTATTGGTTTATTGTTTTAATTGTTTAACCCTCGCCTGACAGCCCCCCCCCCCCCCCCCTGAGGTTTTTCTTGAATAACTTTGTACATATGCGGTGCATCTTGCTGAAATTTTTGGTAGCTAAATTTACAACAATTATACGTAGGCTGTATTTTTTTGTTGAAATTGGTCGAGTAGTTTGGGAGAAAATCATGTTTTGATGACGTCATGTTGGTAAAAAAAATAGAAATATTTGAAAAATCGTAGAAAACAGAGTTTTAAAGCAAATAGCAACCGCAATTCACCAAAGGTACAAAATGACATTCTCTTTCAAATGGAAATCTAGGATTTTCACAATTTTGGGTTTTTGACCCCTAAAATTAAAAAAAACGATTTTTTTGGGGGGAAAATCCCCACAAAATCAAAATTTTCAAAGATATTAGAAAAACCGGAATATATGTGAGGGAACTGAGTATGGAAAATACCCATACCAAATTTCAAAGCAATATCTTCATTTCTGACTGAGTGATGGCTCCCTAAGTGTAATAAACTGATGACATCATTTTTTAATAACTTTTTTTGACTTTTTTTTGACAAGATACGAACAAATAATTACCTTTTTGTATTTCTGAGCCCAAACTGGTCTAGGAACATGCCTTTTTATTTACATTTATCAATTTCTAATTTTGAGGTTTTCTGAAGAGCAAAATCGCTGTTCTGGACGTGGTAATCCGAGGTCATTCACTTGACCTGGAGGTCACCCGTTGACCTGAAACCTAAAAATCGCATACCGTTAGATTCCTCTCATGACAGGCAACATGCTGGTTCTTACCGCATTGCTCTAAGTTGCTTGGTTTGGAAGTTAACAGGGGGGCGGGGCCTGTCAGCCCCCCCCCCCTCCGTAGGGCGAAGGTGAAAAAAGCTCCCGTAGGGCAAGGGTTAATACAATACAATACCTTGTCAACCGTGACCGGTGTCAGAAAAGTGGTTCCACGAACTAAGTTCGCGGAACCAATTTTTCGCCAGCGGCAGAACAATTTTTTTTTAATGCGTATACCAGTAATTTTTTGCGTAATTTTTGATACGCGTTTCTACACAACCTATTTTCATATATATGCTAATATGTGCATATATTATGATGTGGAAGGAATGTTGATGAATCGTCAGTCGTATTTTCTGTACAGATATGGTATTGGCGTCAGTCGGGGACCGAGACTCCCGGGTCGGATGTTAAAAAGGTACCTTGTATCGTTGCGTATGCGTATATGGGAAACTGGGCTCAAGTTTCAGTGTAAAATACTGCCAAATACTGTCTTTTGCATAACGTATTTTTAGTGTCCCAGGGTTACCCATGGCCCCGACGATGATGGTATCAGTGGCGGGGTTGTAACCTGAATACGCAAACATTTTGGGAGGTTTAAAATGTTTTTGGTTTATTTTTTGGAAAAGTACCAGTTTTCCCTCCCTATCACTGCAGAAATTTCGGATGTTGGGAATTTGGAGGTTCCGCCTTACGAGTTTGTTTGACAATTTGTGTCGCATCACTGTCACGTTCCGGCCATTGTTCGAAAAGTCAAGTTTCAGTCTATGTTTTATGCTCGTCAGCCATTTGCACCCGCAGACTAAAAACAAAATAATTATTTACAGTCAAAGTTTTCACGGAACAAAACTTCCCAAGTTCAGAAAAATGGAGAAACGGGCCACTTTTCTGACACTGCCTGTGACCCCGTGTGACCCGGGCAGGAAGCGGCCGGCCGAGGAGGACGCGGTGGACGGACCCTCTAAGAAGGCGAAGAAGGAGGAAGCGGGCTCCGCCGGGCCGGACCGCGCTCAGCTGAAGAAGCAGAGCCAGCTGTTGTTTGGCTACCGTGACAAGCTGAAGAAACTGGAGAAGCGGGAGCTGCAGCTGCTGCTGGAGGAAAACGCGCAGGACGTGCCGTCCGGGACCGATAAGGTGAGACGCAGCCGGAGGAAGAGGGATCCGCAGGGTGGGGTGAACTTGTCGGGCTGATCCAGGGGGCATATTCCGCGAAAAATGGTAATGGTCCGCGAAAGCGACCGATTTCGGTTGCTTTCGCGGTAGAGATGCAAAAATTTCCCCCAAAAAAAAACAGGAACCGGCCCCGCACCGCCACCGCTCATGCATGAGTTGGGACCGGCATCAAGGCCGGCCACATGTGGCAGCACCCGCCAGGCCCGGCACTCGGCAGCTAGCAATCTGCATGTTTACTTCATTCTACACTTAAAATCTTTTAGCAGGAATATTTATAGTTTGCAATGTGCATTTTGCACCATTTTAACACACACCACATTGAAACACCAATGGATAATGGATATATATGGACCATGGAGTAAAGAAATCCCACACAAGTCAGAACTTGAGATAAATAATCAACAACAGACTAACAGGAAAGTCGAACAGGTCAAGGTGAGTAGACTTCTTTCATCTTTGGTTTGCAAAAATAAAAAACAAAAATAAGACGCATGATAGATATATAGATCATGCAAGTCCAAACGAGCAGCTTAAAAGTATGTAATAAGTATGCATTCATCACTCAACATCACACAATGCAATCTTTGGGTTGTAATTGTAATAGCTTCTACAAACAATGTTGAGGTACTACAACCTACTTACTTATTTGATCAATGTTGACATGGACTAGTAAATAATAAATATACTTCACAGGATAATGGGGAAAAGGCAAGTTTTCCTGGACAAACGTATGACAAACGTATTTCCTGGACAAACGTATGACAAACGTACTAAAAACATTGGGAGTGACAATCATATCTTGAATGATAAAAGTGAAATAATCAACTTGTTTTAAATTACAGAGTATCCTCGGTTTTCTCACTATCCAAGCCAAGATATCTATAACTAACATCCAAGCCAGTCACACACAGAGCCACTCTTATACGGCCTTGTCACATATTTATACAGCCTTGGGCAGTGGGCACAGATAAACAAAGCTTGAGCTACTTCACTGCCAAGGCCAAGGCCGTACAACTGCCTTGGTACAACATCACACGTCCGTCAAGCTAGCAGCAGATTCATATTCGCGAATCTGCTGCTGCCAGACAGACATTCGCCGGGCTCGAATATACTGCTACTGGCAGCAGATTCGGCGAATGTCTGTCAGCTGGCAGTATATTCGTGAACAACTTCCGCGGCCTTTTTGGCGCATCTTAGACGCGAGCAGCAGATTCAGATATTCGCCGGGCTCGAATATACTGCTACCAGCAGCAGATTCGGCGAATGTCTGTCAGCTGGCAGCATATTCGTGAACAACTTCCGCGGCATTTTTCGCGCATCATCTGAACGCCAGCAGCAGATTCGCAACGTGATGTGTTTGAGTTGAGTTATTAGGTGAGAGATGGGTACCTTCTAGGTAAGTAGGTATTGATCAACATATTACTGACTTGAAGCAGTCAGTGAGTGGCACCTCTAACCTCCTCCTACTTACCTAGAAGGTACCCATCTTTCACCGAACAACTCAACTCAAACACATCACGTTGCGAATCTGCTGCTGGCGTTCAGCTGATGCGCGAAAAATGCCGCGGAAGTTGTTCACTAATATGCTGCCAGCTGACAGACATTCGCCGAATCTGCTGCTGGTAGCAGTATATTCGAGCCCGGCGAATATCTGAATCTGCTGCTCGCGTCTAAGATGCGCCAAAAAGGCCGCGGAAGTTGTTCACGAATATGCTGCCAGCTGACAGACATTCGCCGAATCTGCTGCCAGTAGCAGTATATTCGAGCCCGGCGAATGTCTGGCAGCAGCAGATTCACGAATATGAATCTGCTGCTAGCTTGACGGACGTCAACTTCACTGCTGTGCGTAATGGCGGCTGAAGTATTTGACAATTGTGAAGCGTTGAGCTCAAAACGGCGCAGACAATTAATCCCGTCACCGAAATGACTAACTTTATCACCATAAATAACTTAAAATCACCAAAATGAAAATGTCAACATATTGCGGATTCGGCAGATGGACTTCTTTAAAAATATTTAAACTTCAACTGACACCAAGGGTTAAGATTTGATACTACAGCTTATTTTCGAATACGAACATGAACAATTGTCTTCACACAATTCTGAGGCGTCGCGATTCTGAGGTGTGAAGTTGTGAATATCTGTCAAAGTGACACATTCGCGAATATCGATCTACTGCTTAATTGACACACGTGATTCTTTTACGGTCCAGTCCTGGCGAATTCGTTGCAAATGTGACTCATCAAAACACATTGTTTGGAAATTGGGTTTGAATGTGTTGTTGGGGCCACGAAGCTACGCGCCCTAACCCAACAACAACAACAACGTGTTGTTAGGGAGTGTGTCACGTGTAATTATGCAAGGTCATATATAAATTATGGAGCTATTGTGATAAGAAGTTGAAGTGGAACTAGACAGGTTTGCATTCTGGGATAGGTCTTGGCCACTTAAGATTTCTTTGCAAAATTTGTTTTGTTTGTGTTTTGCAGTCTTTCCACATTTATAATTGTAATTGCATAAAATACAATATTTGTTCACTACCAAAACTACAAATGATATGACTTGAATATGTCCTTTCTCATGTGGAACTAAATAGTAAATATGTATCAATAAATATTCTCAGTAATATGTATTTACAATAGTATTAACAATAATTATTGTCATATACGTGGGTGGTTTTGTTCCATAGGTACTTATTTGTTATACAAAATAATTTGGGGTGACCTGGGGCAATGGGATGACTAAATATAATATTGTATGCCACCCCACCTAGTTACTAGTGATGACAGTGGAATATGATTTGGGGTAGTTATTTCTGTTTGACTGCACTCGACTCTCACACTGCTGCAGTTACTGAGCTGATGAATTGATCATGAATTGACCCTGTAGTTTGATGTATTAAGTTGCACTGGTGTGTCCACTCCTTGCTAGGTCGTACTAGTTATCACTTTTAATTTGTAAACTGTGACATTGTTATGTGTTATGCTGGTGTTTTACTGTTGTATATTTTGTTTTCTCAATTTAATATGATCTTTAAGCATGTATGTTCTGACTTCTGCCAATATTTATTTCTATTTAATTAGTTTTTTTAATTGATGACTTGTGCTGAGCCCGGCATGAGACCGGCAAGCCTGAGTTCAGACACAGCTTCAGGCACGCCGGGCCTGAATTTGGGCCCAGCGCCGGCTCCGTGGTCCTGAAATTTGCGTCTCTATTTCGCGGCGGCAGTCGATTGAAAATCGACATATTTCCTGATGTTTAAGAAGATCTAAGGAACTTTTAATTAGGCACCTTTGTTTTAAGTCCGTTCTTAGTACACAAAAAAAACTAAGTCTGATGAGTTTTTCTTTCTTTCTTTTGTCTGACTATGGAATTCGCCACCCTTCATACCAACGTGTCCGCTGCCGTGCTGGATCCGCCAGTGGGACGTGTGGAAGGCGCGGCTGGTCTGCGTACGAAGTGTCCTGGCTGTGAATGATGGTTTGCTCTCCGTTGGTTTATACCAGATGTGTTGTTTGCATCGAGTTAATGCATACAAGGTGTCGATCTGTAGGTGTTCAGTTTACCACGCCACCGTTGGTGTCCTGTACTGTGTAGGTGTTCAGTTTACCACGCCACCGTTGGTGTCCTGTACTGTGTAGGTGTTCAGTTTACCACGTCACCGTTGGTGTCCTGTACTGTGTAGGCGCTCAGTTTACCACGCCACCGTTGGTGTCCTGTACTGTGTAGGCGCTCAGTTTACCACGCCACCGTTGGTGACCTGTACTGTGTAGGCGCTCAGTTTACCACGTCACCGTTGGTGTCCTGTACTGTGTAGGTGTTCAGTTTACCACGTCACCGTTGGTGTCCTGTACTGTGTAGGTGTTCAGTTTACCACGTCACCGTTGGTGTCCTGTACTGTGTAGGTGTTCAGTTTACCACGCCACCGTTGGTGTCCTGTACTGTGTAGGCGCTCAGTTTACCACACCACCGTTGGTGACCTGTAGGTGCGCAGTTTACCACGCTACCGTTGGTGTCCGCTGTCTGACCGACAGATGCTCGATCGTCTGGCGGACGGAATGGCGTTCGGTGCCCTGCTGCCCTGCACTCTCTGCAAAGACGGCCAGCTGGTCTTCAGGTGAGGTTATGTGGTGACCCAGGGGAGGTCATATGGTCACCCAGGGGAGGTCATATGATGACCCAGGGGAGGTTATATGGTGACCCAGGGGAGGTCATGTGGTCACCCAGGGGAGGTCATATGGTCACCCAGGGGAGGTCATATGGTCACCCAGGGGAGGTCATATGGTCACCCAGGGGAGGTCATGTGGTCACCCAGGGGATGTCATATGGTGACCCAGGGGAGGTCATGTGGTGACCCAGGGGATGTCATGTGGTGACCCAGGTAAGGTCATGTGGTGACCCAGGGGAGGTCATATGGTGACCCAGGGGAGGTCATGTGGTGATCCAGGGGAGGTCATATGGTCACCCAGGGGAGGGCATATGGTCACCCAGGGGAGGTCATGTGGTGATCCAGGGGAGGTCATATGGTCACCCAGGGGAGGTCATATGGTCACCCAGGGGAGGTCATGTGGTGACCCAGGTGAGGTCATGTGGTGACCCAGGGGAGGCCATATGGTCACCCAGGGGAGGTCATGTGGTCACCCATGGGAGGTCATTGGTCACCCAGGGGAGGTCATATGGTCACCCAGGGGAGGTCATGTGGTCACCCAGGGGAGGTCATATGGTCACCCAGGGGAGGTCACAGTGTCCTGAATTTCACAAATATGAATGGAAAGCCACACCCAAATTAACTTTTTTGTCACGTCACTTGCCATCGAAACGACGTCACTAGCGATCGAGCTAAATATAATTAAAATCAAAACTCGATAAAAAACATGATCTTCCTAGGTCCCTACCTACCCATTAAACATTATGTCATCCATACACCTCACCCAGCGCCACACAAGCCGGCACCACAACACACTACCACGCTGGAAAGCCAGTAGTGCCACATCCATTGTTGGGTTATTATCATACAAATTTTAACCTCAATATCCACATCCTTCTGGAATAGTGACGTCCTCTCAGCATTCATCACACTCTGGCAAAAAAAAAACAATTTCAGGACACTGGGAGGTCATATGGTCACCCAGGGGAGGTCATATGGTCACCCAGGGGAGGTCATATGGTCACCCAGGGGAGGTCATATGGTCACCCAGGGGAGGTCATATGGTCACCCAGGGGAGGTCATATGGTCACCCAGGGGAGGTCATATGGTCACCCAGGGGAGGTCATATGGTCACCCAGGGGAGGTCATATGGTCACCCAGGGGAGGTCATATGGTCACCCAGGGGAGGTCATATGGTTACCCAGGGGAGGTCATATGGTCACCCAGGGGAGGTCATATGGTCACCCAGGGGAGGTCATATGGTCACCCAGGGGAGACCATATGGTCACCCAGGGGAGGTCATGTGACCCAGGGGAGGTCATGTGGTGACCCAGGGGAGGTCATGTGGTGACCCAGGGGAGGTCATGTGGTGACCCAGGGGAGGTCATGTGGGTGACCCAGGGGTGTGCGCTAGTAGAGGCAGTGAATTGTGTATGCCATGACATAGCTTAAAGTCTTTGCTTTTGATTATTTGTAGCACTATTGAGTTAGGCTTGGTGTCATGTCGTTCATATCGTTCATGAGTCTGACATGATTTAGTATTCTTGAATGATTTTGCCTGTTTTTTAAATACAATTTGCAAGATTTTGCGTTTGAAATTGAATTTTGAATTTAAATAAAAAATACACAAATGTTTGAAATAAGATGCATCATTAAAGAACAATCACGATCGTTGTTTCGTACTAGTGTAGCCATGGCATGCATATTTATTCATTATAAATGTTAGTGTTTCACCACAGATCCTAACTATGTCTGCTCTTTTCTTGCGGCGATTGCGCCATTTCAGCGGGTAAATTATGCTATTTTCATGTAGGTACTGTATTTTGTCCGGGCAATTTCCCTGACACGTGGTGATGGAGGCACATTAAGTGAAAACATCTGTGAGGAGCGCTCGTAATGATTTTGTTTGTCCACACGGTGTAATGAGCACGATTAGCACAGTTAGTGCATCATATCACATAATTCACCGACTGCCATGAGTCGCTTACTTGCAGAGCCGAATCGATTTCGAATTACCTGGGTGATCCCGTTATAAACGCAAATTGAACTCTGTCGAGTCTGTAGCCTGGCTAACGCGGTGTCTCGTGTCCTCTGCTAACAGGAGCGGAACCGGCTACCAGTGTACGGGTCAGATCACCGAATGGACCAAGTGTACCAACGTAGAGGAGCCCAAACGACGCCTGTTCACCGTCCCAAAGGAGCTGGCAGAGGAGTACCCATTCCTCGCCAAGTACAAGTGTAAGCTGGCCAAGCGTCTGATGGACGACCTCGGACAAGCCTCAGCCAGCACGCAGCAGGTGAAGGTCGAGACCAAAGCCACCGCCACGCCGCTCAGCAAGCTGTCGTTCGCCATAGCCGGTGACGTAGACGGTGACGTCATCAAGCGCGTGCAGCGGCTCGGTGGCAAGCTGGCCAAGTCGGTGACGCCAAAGGTCACCGCCGTCATCTGCACCAAGGGTGAGTTTAGCCATGACGTGTGGCCCCGTGCCTTCTTGTATGATCCTAGTGTGACACTCCATGATGCTGTATCACCTTATGTAACGTGTTTGTTTGCCCGTGTGGCCGTCGTTTGACCTCGTTTGACCTCTTTTGACCTCGTGTGACCTCGTGTGATCCCATGTGATCCTGTGTAACCCCTGTGTGACCCATTGGGTGACCCCACCTGACCACTGTATGATGGGGGTATGTCCCCGCTGACCACTGCATGATTCCCGTGTGACCCCGTGTGACCCCCATGTGACCCCCATGTACCCCTGCACCCCACATAACCCCTTGTTTGGCCTCCGTGCGACCCCATCTGACTCCCTTGTTACCCCGTGTGACCTCGTACGACCCCATCTCACCCCCTTGTTACCCCGTGTGACCTCGTGCGACACCATCTGACCCCCTTGTTACCCCGTGTGACCTCGTGCGACCCCATATCACCCCCTTGTTATCCCATTTGACCTCGTGCGACCCCATATGACCCCCTTGTTACCCCGTGTGACCCCATCTGACCCCTTGTTACCCCGTGTGACCGCCTTGTATCCGCCGCAGAGACGATGGACGCTGGCCACAAAATGCTGAAGGCGGCGCAGAAACACTCTGTGCACGTCATCTCCCCCGAGACGGTGGACAAACTGAAGGCCGGCGCCGTCTTCAAGACCATCGAGGCGAGCAACATGGCCGACTGGGGAGGCAAGGTCAGTCGACGAAGTGCCACCGACGGGGACAGCGGTGGAAACCGCTCTTTGATTAGAGACCCGTGAGCTTGTGTAGATCGTGACTGCTAGCTGTCGGGAGAAGTAATATTGCCTGATCCCATCCGCGGCCGTTAGCAGAGTGGGGAGAAGGAATATTGCCTGATCCCATCCGCGGCCGTTAGCAGAGTGATCAGTGATAGTACAGCTGAGAGCTGTGGTATCCGTGTTTCATTTTGTGTATGTGTGTATGAGTGTATGTAGGTAAGGCGGTCTGATTGGAGCTGGTGTGTCTGTGGGGGTTGTGGTGTAGCTTGGTGCTGTGTTGTGCAGATGTGGGGTGTGCCTGTATGTAGACTGGTGAGGGGCGGCTGGGTTTGTACGTTGTGGACCTACCACAAACCTGTGTCTGTGTCTGTGTGTGTGTGTATGCTTGGGTCGGGACTTGGGAGGAGTTTGTACGGGGTGGCGCATACACCGGATGTCCTGAGCTTTGGACATCCGGCCACTCTCCGCCCGACAGCAGACGACCCTCTGATGAGCCCCGAGACCGGTAGAGCAGGCCGTGGCACAGATACGGGGTCAACACGCGTCGTCCGACGCGCAGCTCTGGACTCATTCGGTCCGAGTCTGATCATGGATTACCTCATACCTGGATAGGAAACTCAGGCTTCCGGCACGACATTGTTAGTCCTGCCATCTAGCGGCACTTTATTCGTCACAGGAGTTGCGAGCGGAGATTCCCATCCAGGTATTAGGTAATCCATGGTCTTATCCAGTCATATAGGCCGGGACGCTTACTCTAATTATAGAGCCGAGATATTTTCAACCGATACGTTGGCTTTTTGGCTATTTGGGCGAGCGTAATCTTCTGTTACAAGGACAATATTTGTCTTCTGCATCCATCGGCTCATTGCGTGCATCGTTGCCGATTGCTGACTTCCGTGCTTAGTACGAGTATTATGCATATGACCTGGTGAATGCACTCTGCTCTTGCAGGTAGAAGAGCGGCTTGGAGCTAAGGAAGAGGTGTTCAACAAGTCTGGCGCGTCCAAAAGTACGTATCGCGTTCTTGGTGTCTGTATTTGAGAGCAGTGAATTATTGGCATTGGTAGATCTCTAAGTGATATTTTTGTAGGAAAACGAACTTCTATTAATTTTCCTTATTTTGCATGAAATGACACGTTAATCAAAATGTCCCGATGCTAAAAATATGAATGTTTAACTTAAAATAGACATGCAAGTCATGAAGAGATGTCTATGGCACAAATCATCAGAGGCTTGCATTTTGTGAAACTGCCATCACACTTGAGCCTTTTTTCGAATGCTAATGTTGTGTTGAAAGTAACCATATTCTTGCTAAAACCAGCCATCCATCTCGGCTCTATTGCTAGTCCTTATCGGATTGCAACGGCTGCACCCTCGCTGTCTGCCACGAACCAACAATATCATCGCTCTGAACCGACCCCCACCAACTGCACCACCCATTCACACTGCCCCTCCACAAACACACACACACGCGCGCGCGTCCTACACTGGCCTCACTGTCTCCCCACCCGTCCTCCCGGCAGGCATGTTCGAGAAGAAGTCGATGACCAAATCTCAGCGTGTGCGCCTGAAGGGAGGTGCGGCAGTTGACCCCGAATCTGGCCTGGAGGAGGACGCGCACGTGTACCAGGCCAACGGGGAGTTCCTGAACGAAGTGCTCAGTAAGGTGGACGCCGGCAGCGGACAGAACAGCTTCTACCGACTACAGGTGCTGCAGAGCGACTATGGCAACAGGTCAGTGTGAGCGACTTTGGTAATTCTGGCGGGATGGCAGAGCGACTATGGCAACAGGTCAGTATGAGCGACTATGGTAATTCTGGCGGGAGGGCAGAACGACTATGGCAACAGGTCAGTGTGAGCGACTATGGTAATTCTGGCGGGAGGGCAGAGCGACTATGGCAACAGGTCAGTGTGAGCGACTATGGTAACAGGTCAGTGTGCGCGACTATGGTAATTCTGGCGGGAGGGCAGAGCGACAATGGCAACAGGTCAGTGTGAGCGACTATGGTAACAGGTCAGTGTGAGCGTCTATGGTAATTCTTGCGGGAGGGCAGAGCAACTATGGCAACAGGTCAGTGTGAGCGACTATGCTAATTCTGGCGGGAGGGCAGAACGACTATGGCAACAGGTCAGTGTGAGCGACTATGCTAATTCTGGCGGGAGGGCAGAACGACTATGGCAACAGGTGAGAGGCGAGCGACTATGGTAATTCTGGCGGGAGGGCAGAGCGACTATGGTATTTCTGGCGGGAGGGCAGAGAGACTATGGTAATTCTGGCGGGGGGCAGAGCGACTATGGTAATTCTGGCGGGGGCAGAGCGACTATGGTAATTCTGGTGGGATGGCAGAGCGACTATGGCAACAGGTGAGAGGTGAGTGACTATGGTAATTCTGGCGGGAGGGCAGAGCGACTATGGTAATTCTGGCGGGAGGGCAGAGCGACTATGGCGACAGGTGAGAGGCGAGCGGAGGCGGCGAGCGGTGCTAGATGAGTTAAAAATAGTCATGCTAGTGGTTAAAATGTGCTAGAATGCATGTTAAAACCTATGAAATCGCAGAACATGCCTAGCGCTATTTCGATACTTCGTTTCCAGCAAACTTCTCAAAACGTACAAAAACCTCACAATGTCGAGACGCCCCTCAAATTCCCCAAATCTGGCTGCTGCGGTCTAAAATCCGCAGCGTCGGGCTTGTCCTCCCCGTGGCCGCCGCGAAGTGTTCACTGACAGCTGATACCACGTCTCGTCTCGTCGGCGTCCGGCAGTCTGTGGGTGTTCCGAGCCTGGGGTCGACTGGGCACCACCGTGGGCGGCAATAAGCTGGAAAAGCTCGACACCATCCACGGCGCAGTGCTCGAATTCAAACGACTCTACGAGGACAGGACGGCCAACCGGTGGGAGGACAGGAAGAACTTCAAGAAGGCTCCCGGCCGGTTCTTCCCGATGGACCTGGACTATGGAGAGGTGTGTGGGGGTGTTCTGTTCATGTTCGAGGAAGGCACCGAGGTTGGGTTGGGACAGAGGGCGTGTTTCTGTGTCGGACTCAGTGGGTGGGGGTGGGGCTGTGACCCGTGGCTGGTATATGTATGTGCTGTGCACAGCTGTAAACCGCTTGCTGGTGGGCTATCTGACTACCTAGTGAATGCAGCCTGCATGCCACCTGGATATTCCAGTTTTGACCGCAGCGACACCTCTACAAACCTGACCCCTCACCCGACCCCTCAAAGGACCCCTCACCTGACCCCTCACCCGATCCCTCACCTGACCCCTCACCCGACCCCTCACCAGACCCCTCACCCTGCCCCGCATCCGGCCCCGCATCCGGCCCCTCACCTGGCCCCTCACCTGACCCCTCACCTGACCCCTCACCTGACCCCTCACCTGACCCTCACCTGACCCCTCACCTGACCCCTCACCTGACCCCTCACCTGACCCCTCACCTGACCCCTCACCCTGCCCCGCATCCGGCCCCTCACCCTGCCCCTCACCTCCGGCTACTCACCAGACCCCTCACCAGACCCCTCACCAGACCCCTCACCAGACCCCTCACCAGACCCCTCACCAGACCCCTCACCAGACCCCTCACCAGACCCCTCACCAGACCCCTCACCAGACCCCTCACCAGACCCCTCACCAGACCCCTCACCCGACCCCTCACCAGACCCCTCACCAGACCCCTCACCAGACCCCTCACCAGACCCCTCACCAGACCACTCACCCTGCCCCGCATCCGGTCCCGCATCCGGTCCCGCATCCGGTCCCGCATCCGGCCCCTCACCTGCCCCCTCACCCTGTCCCCTCACCCTGTCCCCTCACCCTGTCCCCTCACCCTGCCCCGCATCCGGCCCCGCATCCGGCCCCGCATCCGGCCCCGCATCCGGCCCCGCATCCGGCCCCGCATCCGGCCCCGCATCCGGCCCCTCACCTGACCCCTCACCTGACCCCTCACCTGACCCCTCACCTGACCCCTCACCTGACCCCTCACCTGACCCCTCACCTGACCCCTCACCTGACCCCTCACCTGACCCCTCACCTGACCCCTCACCTGACCCCTCACCTGACCCCTCACCTGACCCCTCACCTGACCCCTCACCTGACCCCTCACCCGGCCGCAGCACGAGGAGGCGATGAAGCAGCTGAGCGCGCACGGCTCCAAGTCGAAGCTGGACAAGGCGGTGAAGGAGCTCATCTGCACCATCTTCGACGTGAACACCATGAAGCAGGCCATGGTCGAGTTCGACATCGACATGGATAAGATGCCGCTCGGCAAGATCAGCAAGAACCAGATGAAGAAGGCGTATGGGATTCTGTCTGAGGCGCAGGCGCTGGTGAATGGGAAGGGCGACCCGGCCGCCAAGGCGCCCATGCTGTTGGACTGCTCCAACCGGTGAGGGGGAAGGGGAAGGGCGACCCGGCCGCCAAGGCGCCCATGCTGTTGGACTGCTCCAACCGGTGAGGGGGAAGGGGAAGGGCGACCCGGCCTCCAAGGCGCCCATGCTGTTGGACTGCTCCAACCGGTGAGGGGGAAGGGGAAGGGCGACCCGGCCGCCAAGGCGCCCATGCTGTTGGACTGCTCCAACCGGTGAGGGGGAAGGGGAAGGGCGACCCGGCCGCCAAGGCGCCCATGCTGTTGGACTGCTCCAACCGGTGAGGGGAAGGGGAAGGGCGACCCGGCCGCCAAGGCGCCCATGCTGTTGGACTGCTCCAACCGGTGAAGGGGAAGGGCGACCCGGCCGCCAAGGCGCCCATGCTGTTGGACTGCTCCAACCGGTGAGGGGGAAGGGGAAGGGCGACCCGGCCGCCAAGGCGCCCATGCTGTTGGACTGCTCCAACCGGTGAGGGGGAAGGGGAAGGGCGACCCGGCCGCCAAGGCGCCCATGCTGTTGGACTGCTCCAACCGGTGAGGGGGAAGGGCGACCCGGCCGCCAAGGCGCCCATGCTGTTGGACTGCTCCAACCGGTGAGGGGGAAGGGGAAGGGCGACCCGGCCGCCAAGGCGCCCATGCTGTTGGACTGCTCCAACCGGTGAGGGGGAAGGGGAAGGGCGACCCGGCCGCCAAGGCGCCCATGCTGTTGGACTGTTCCAACCGGTGAGGGGGAAGGGGAAGGGCGACCCGGCCGCCAAGGCGCCCATGCTGTTGGACTGCTCCAACCGGTGAGGGGGAAGGGGAAGGGCGACCCGGCCGCCAAGGCGCCCATGCTGTTGGACTGCTCCAACCGGTGAGGGGGAAGGGCGACCCGGCCGCCAAGGCGCCCATGCTGTTGGACTGCTCCAACCGGTGAGGGGGAAGGGGAAGGGCGACCCGGCCGCCAAGGCGCCCATGCTGTTGGACTGCTCCAACCGGTGAGGGGGAAGGGGAAGGGCGACCCGGGCGCCCATGCTGTTGGACTGCTCCAACCGGTGAGGGGGAAGGGGAAGGGCGACCCGGCCGCCAAGGCGCCCATGCTGTTGGACTGCTCCAACCGGTGAGGGGGAAGGGGAAGGGCGACCCGGCCGCCAAGGCGCCCATGCTGTTGGACTGCTCCAACCGGTGAGGGGGAAGGGGAAGGGCGACCCGGCCGCCAAGGCGCCCATGCTGTTGGACTGCTCCAACCGGGGAAGGGGAAGGGCGACCCGGCCGCCAAGGCGCCCATGCTGTTGGACTGCTCCAACCGGTGAGGGGGAAGGGGAAGGGCGACCCGGCCGCCAAGGCGCCCATGCTGTTGGACTGCTCCAACCGGTGAGGGGGAAGGGGAAGGGCGACCCGGCCGCCAAGGCGCCCATGCTGTTGGACTGCTCCAACCGGTGAGGGGGAAGGGGAAGGGCGACCCGGCCGCCAAGGCGCCCATGCTGTTGGACTGCTCCAACCGGTGAGGGGGAAGGGGAAGGGCGACCCGGCCGCCAAGGCGCCCATGCTGTTGGACTGCTCCAACCGGTGAGGGGGAAGGGGAAGGGCGACCCGGCCGCCAAGGCGCCCATGCTGTTGGACTGCTCCAACCGGTGAGGGGGAAGGGGAAGGGCGACCTGGCCGCCAAGGCGCCCATGCTGTTGGACTGCTCCAACCGGTGAGGGGGAAGAGCACAACAGTGGCAAAGCCACTTGGTTAGCGATAGTGGTGCCAATCGGAACAATCATTTTCGTAATTCCCAATTTGTCCGAAGACCGATTCGGTTTTCGGACGGACATAAGCATATTTAGTTGGACATTTTCGGACATCCAATGCCCAAGGATGGCTTGTCGCGAAAATCACGTAGTTACTTTTGTATTAAACGAATGATACACTGGATGTTTTACATTCCATATGAAACACTTTTTCTGCTTTCGGACAAAATTCGGGCAAACAATGATTTTCGGACAGTTTCGGACGGACAGCTGACCATGGTCTTGGTCATCGGTCGAACATTGGACAAATGTTTTCTGAAACTGGCACCACTAGTTAGCGAGGTCAGAGAGTATGGATGTGGGTGACGGGAGGGCTTTTCGCCAAGGTTCCACACAATGGGATGGAATGTGTTTGATGGAGATGGTGATGTCTTAGAATAATGAAGACCGACTTATGGTGTTATGTAGGAGGGATTTTGACTATGAATGCTATACCATTTATTTCAACTTAATTTGATGTGGCGTCATTTTACCTATGGACTTACCTGGCCTTGATTGGGATCCAGTTATAGTAAGAATACTGAATGGTGAGCATGCACCATAGTAGCCAATGACCTGCTCCTATCGCCATCTCAGGTTCTTCACGCTAATCCCTCACGACTTCGGCATGCAGAAACCGCCACTGCTGGATAACCTGGACATTATCAAGGTAAGTGTGGTCCTGTTACCCTCTGTGACCCCTTATCCGACCCCCTCCCCATCCCCATCCCCATCCCCATCCCCATCCCCATCCCCATCCCCATCCCATCCCCATTCCCATCCCCATCCCCATCCCCATCCCCATCCCTACAACTAGCCCAGCTGCCACATCGATGTCGATTGTGTCCGAGATATTACCTCTTCGGCATGTCTGAGACCTTACGGCATGGCTGAGACCTTACGGCATGGCTGAGACCTTACGGCATGGCTGAGACCTTACGGCATGGCTGAGACCTTACGGCATGTCTGAGACCTCTTCGGCGTGTCTGATACCTTACGGCATGGCTGAGACCTTACGGCATGTCTGAGACCTTACAGCATGTCTGAGACCATACGGCATGGCTGAGACCATACGGCATGGCTGAGACCATACGGCATGGCTGAGACCATACGGCATGTCTGAGACCATACGGCATGTCTGAGACCTTGCGGCATGTCTGAGACCATACGGCATGGCTGAGACCATACGGCATGTCTGAGACCTTACGGCATGTCTGAGACCATACGGCATGGCTGAGACCATACGGCATGGCTGAGACCATACGGCATGTCTGAGACCATACGGCATGTCTGAGACCATACGGCATGTCTGAGACCATACGATGGGCGCAAATTGACCATGCAGTCGTCGCGCCCTTAAGCCCCAACAAACAAACAACAATGAGACCATACGGCATGTCTGAGACCTTGCGGCATGTCTGAGACCATACGGCATGGCTGAGACCATACGGCATGTCTGAGACCTTGCGGCATGTCTGAGACCTTACGGCATGGCGCTGAGACCTTACGGCATGGCGCTGAGACCTTACGGCATGGCGCTGAGACCTTACGGCATGGCTGAGACCATACGGCATGTCTGAGACCTTGCGGGCGCTGCAACAGTGTCAAAGTAACGTATAGTGACATTGTATTTCCGAACGTAGCTGGACTGTGACACGGCTCTCCGTCGGGTTATCCTTCCTCTGCCAACCGCGCCAACCTGGCCTGGCCCCTGCTCCGACCCTGACCCTGACCCTGCTCCGACCCTGACCCTGACACTGACTCTGACCCTGACACTGACCCTGACCCAAAATTACGGCTCTCCCAAGCCAAGATGCTTCGTGGCGGTGGTCGCCAGAAGAAACAACAGCAGCCCTGACCATGACTCTCTGTCCCACCACAGGAGAAGGTGGACATGGTATCGAGCCTGATGGACATCGAGGTGGCCTACAGCATCATGAGGGCCGCGGACGAGGTGGGCGCCAAAGAGCACGAGGACCCTATCGACTCTCACTACCGCGAGCTGAACGCCGAAATCAACGTGCTGGAGCGCGACTCGGAGAAGTTCAAACTGCTGGAGACGTACATCAAGAACACACACGCCTCCACCCATTCCAACTACACCCTGGAGCTGGAGCAGGTGGGATGGCGGAGAGGTGGGGGTTGGTGGTGATGGGGGAGATTGGCGCGGGGAACGGCAGGGCAGGTGTGGGGCTGACGGGCGTGTTACCACTGGCCACCTGGCCCTGACCGGTCGGGACCGTGGGTGACCGTGGGTGTGGCACATTCAGTACAGATGTCCCAGTGGCACAGTGTGGCACATTCAGTACAGATGTCCCAGTGGCACGGTGTGGCACATTCAGTACAGATGTCCCAGTGGCACGGTGTGGCACATTCAGTACAGATGTCCCAGTGGCACGGTGTGGCACATTCAGTACAGATATCCCAGTGGCACAGTGTGGCACATTCAGTACAGATGTCCCAGTGGCACAGTGTGGCACATTCAGTACAGATGTCCCAGTGGCACAGTGTGGCACATTCAGTACAGATGTCCCAGTGGCACAGTGTGGCACATTCAGTACAGATGTCCCAGTGGCACGGTGTGGCACATTCAGTACAGATGTCCCAGTGGCACGGTGTGGCACATTCAGTACAGATGTCCCAGTGGCACAGTGTGGCACATTCAGTACAGATGTCCCAGTGGCACAGTGTGGCACATTCAGTACAGATGTCCCAGTGGCACGGTGTGGCACATTCAGTACAGATGTCCCAGTGGCACAGTGTGGCACATTCAGTACAGATGTCCCAGTGGCACGGTGTGGCACATTCAGTACAGATGTCCCAGTGGCACAGTGTGGCACATTCAGTACAGATGTCCCAGTGGCACGGTGTGGCACATTCAGTACAGATGTCCCAGTGGCACGGTGTGGTATGCCGGTCGTCTGTGGAGGAGCATGCGAAATGTCTTCATAATTTGTATTCAGCAGTTTGAAGTTTAATTTGACTTATTTTAATTTGAACTTGACTTGCTTTTCATCTGAAGTTAAAGATGTGTAGAATTCCGCCTGCATGACCATCACGTTGATGCCCATCTTTCCGCGGCAGGTGTTCCTGCAATCCCTTGACCAACTCTCCCCTCTCCTGCGGCAGGTGTTCTGTGTCAGTCGTAAGGGCGAGGCGACGCGCTACAAGCCGTTCAGCAAGCTGGCAAACCCTTGATCAACTCTCCCCTCTCCTGCGGCAGGTGTTCTGTGTCAGTCGTAAGGGCGAGGCGACGCGCTACAAGCCGTTCAGCAAGCTGGCAAACCCTTGACCAACTCTCCCCTCTCCTGCGGCAGGTGTTCTGTGTCAGTCGTAAGGGCGAGGCGACGCGCTACAAGCCGCCTTGACCAACTCTCCCCTCTCCTGCGGCAGGTGTTCTGTGTCAGTCGTAAGGGCGAGGCGACGCGCTACAAGCCGCCTTGACCAACTCTCCCCTCTCCTGCGGCAGGTGTTCTGTGTCAGTCGTAAGGGCGAGGCGACGCGCTACAAGCCGTTCAGCAAGCTGGCAAACCCTTGACCAACTCTCCCCTCTCCTGCGGCAGGTGTTCTGTGTCAGTCGTAAGGGCGAGGCGACGCGCTACAAGCCGCCTTGACAAACTCTCCCCTCTCCTGCGGCAGGTGTTCTGTGTCAGTCGTAAGGGCGAGGCGACGCGCTACAAGCCGCCTTGACCAACTCTCCCCTCTCCTGCGGCAGGTGTTCTGTGTCAGTCGTAAGGGCGAGGCGACGCGCTACAAGCCGTTCAGCAAGCTGGCAAACCCTTGACCAACTCTCCCCTCTCCTGCGGCAGGTGTTCTGTGTCAGTCGTAAGGGCGAGGCGACGCGCTACAAGCCGCCTTGACCAACTCTCCCCTCTCCTGCGGCAGGTGTTGTGTCAGTCGTAAGGGCGAGGCGACGCGCTACAAGCCGTTCAGCAAGCTGGCAAACCCTTGACCAACTCTCCCCTCTCCTGCGGCAGGTGTTCTGTGTCAGTCGTAAGGGCGAGGCGACGCGCTACAAGCCGCCTTGACCAACTCTCCCCTCTCCTGCGGCAGGTGTTCTGTGTCAGTCGTAAGGGCGAGGCGACGCGCTACAAGCCGCCTTGACCAACTCTCCCCTCTCCTGCGGCAGGTGTTCTGTGTCAGTCGTAAGGGCGAGGCGACGCGCTACAAGCCGTTCAGCAAGCTGGCAAACCCTTGACCAACTCTCCCCTCTCCTGCGGCAGGTGTTCTGTGTCAGTCGTAAGGGCGAGGCGACGCGCTACAAGCCGTTCAGCAAGCTGGCAAACCCTTGACCAACTCTCCCCTCTCCTGCGGCAGGTGTTCTGTGTCAGTCGTAAGGGCGAGGCGACGCACTACAAGCCGTTCAGCAAGCTGGCAAACCCTTGACCAACTCTCCCCTCTCCTGCGGCAGGTGTTCTGTGTCAGTCGTAAGGGCGAGGCGACGCGCTACAAGCCGTTCAGCAAGCTGCCCAACAAGAAGCTGTTGTGGCACGGCTCGCGGGTCTCCAACTTCGCCGGCATCCTCTCTCAGGTGAGCCCCGCATGCACCGCCGATTGTCTTCTTCTGTTGGTTGTGGGAATGAGTTGGTTGGAAGTCAGGGTGCGTACGAGTGATGGTACGGGTCTGTTCCATGTCGAATGTGTCACCCTCACTAGTGCGTCAGTGAGACTAGTGCATAGTGCAGTGTCATACGGGAGTACGTTGCTTAGAAAAGCACCAGGCGTCACTGATACCTGTTGATTTGCTATGTCTGATGCTGCCCAATGGATCGGTGTTGCCACAGTGTTTGTTGTGTGGCGTGGTATGGGCAGCTGATGTTCAGTGACGAATTTGTTGTTTAGTGGTGTTAATTGAGATATCAAGGGATTCCCCGCGATTCAGAGGGGCCGTCGTAGAAGAATGATACTTTAGCTTGTAGCTGGTGCTACGTTGCGTCGATCACGCATATCTGGGTTGTTACAGGGAAGTATTCACCGTTTGATTTATTTGTCTGCATTGTTATGCAACATGTATATCAAATTGATTGAGTCTCAATTTAAAAGTGAAATAATAACTTTTTTTTCTATTTTGAAAATTACATTTTGGGAAATTAAAAAAAGTACATATACTTCTTTCGGAGTTCAATATAGGGTGTTTTCCCTCCACTATTGGAAGCGCGACATATCTGGCGCTTTTGTTTAAATCTGTGCAACGTTTAATACCTCTCGTTGAGTTACCTCTCAACAAATCGCATACACTAAATACGTCGTCGTAGGGGGCCAAGTTAATCCGCCGAATGCATGACGGTTTTCTGAAATGTTTATTGATTGATTATGGGAAAACGGTTCAGATAAATGTTTCATGTCGGCATTGTAATGTATTGAATACCTGTATGTTGAAAATCCATTGGGAAAACATCCATTTGTTTGTAATGACTCGAGAACACTAAATAGGTGGCCGTCTGGGACCAAACTAAACTGCCGATTTCAATGCACTTTTTGCAAATGCTTGTTGATTGTTCATAAAACTTTGGTACATATTCGTAAAAGATAGAGTGCAGGAAACATATTACATACCTTCATGATAAATAACAATGCGTAGGCAGGCTAATTTTAACTCGGACAGTGAATTCGTTAGCAAGTACTTGCTGAGTACCGACCGTTATAAGCGTGGAACTCTTTTGTCAATTTTAACTTGAAATATATTTCGGTAGGAATGTTTATATGCAAAATGTGATCAATTTACAATATATTTTGGTGTCGTCTGTCGATTTCAAGTAATAAGTCCATTTTTGTGGGAAAAGGTGAAACATTGCCTTTAGCGCCTATTGATCTTACTCCCTCCCGTAAACTTAAGATATTATCGTCCGAGAGGCATCTGATTATGATCGTCTATCGCAAATTAACAGTTTCTTTCACCTTGCTCGTGATTCTGTTGAATCGATAGCTGTTGATGTTCGTGGTGTAGTCCCACAAGGAGCAAAGCATCATTATGTCACACCCGATGGCACTGCCCAGCAGTGTAATGATGTACCATCATGTAACCCGGATGTCGTGTTTTTACAACATTGGCAGTGATCTTGTGCCACGCAAGGTCGCGGTTCGGGTAATCAGATTTCCTGAAACTGGGTGCAAAATAGTGGCGAAAGATCAGCTGCAGCCGCACACTGGCGCGCTATAGTTGTCACCAGACTCCGCGTAAGGGTTAACGTGTGCACTGTGGGTTCGGCGGCCGCATTTTTTCCTGGCAAACTGCCGACTTCCGCGGTTGTAACGAGACGCCCTTCCATCTCGCCTCTCGCCCGTCCACGTACCCTGTAAGCGCGGCCGATGTCGTGACCCCCTCCCCTCCTCTGCGCCCGGCAGGGTCTTCGCATCGCACCGCCCGAGGCGCCGGCCACCGGCTACATGTTCGGCAAGGGTATCTACTTCGCCGACATGGTCTCCAAGTCTGCCAACTACTGCTTCGCGTCGCACACCAACCCGCGCGGTCTGCTGCTACTCTGCGAGGTTGCGCTCGGAAACATGTGAGTTACGAACGAAGCTGATGTCGTAGTGATGAAAATGTAGCATGAGGTAATGATATGAAGTAAGCATTATGGGCGCCATGTGACCTTCGTTGTCGGAGCGCCCCTAAACCCCAATCATCATCATAAGCTCATGGTGTTTGAGAGTGCACTTCAGCCGGTGGTAGTAGTGCTTCGGTCAGTCCACGCACGATAACGTGTAACTTAGACATAGATTGGCTGCAAGGGGTGGTTAAAATATTCAGCTTTAAATATTTGTGCTGAATCATGAGAATCGTGAGAATCATAATAAATCAAGAGGATCATGCTGAATCATGAGAGTTGTATTGTGGATACGATTTAAAGCTAAGGGTAGCGCAACCCCGAGTTCTATTCGGTACTCTCAACTTTTGCTCGTTCCCGTAACCCGTGATTGTGGATACGGGGCACAGGTGTCAACTGTCGACTGTGTATTCAATGTTAGCACTTGTTTATCTGATGGGTGCCGAGTTTGGGGCAGGGTCACGAGTCGCCGGGTTTCCTTCTCCTGTACCTCCGGGGAGTTGAGAACATAAGAGTCGTCTGTTGCTGTTTCCAGGTATGAGAAGAAACATTCCGAATACGTCACGAAGCTGCCGACGGGCAAACACTCCACCAAGGGTCTGGGCAAGACGCACCCCGACCCCAAAGAGGTATGCGCCCAACCCCCACCCCATTCCAAGTCATGACCAGATGCCTTGAGTGTCGTGTGGCAATGTCTGGCCATGCCAGTGTGTGGTCACGCCAGCACATCATGTTTTCAATGATGTGCTGATGTGCTGTTGATTCCATTCGGTCGAAAGAAGTGGAGTTGCAGTCGCTGCGCCAGAAGCATCAGGCATCAATAATGTTTCAGGTTTGCCGTGTTTTTGGCGCGGTTATTGCGGCGCTCACTATAGTCTCGTAACGCGTACGATGTGACTTGTGGCGGGAGTCGGCAATCAAAAAGACGGGGAGTCATAATAGACCGGCTAAGAAATACCGTAGTTGACATTTGGTGTGAAATTAGCCGTGTGCGTGTTGCGGGAGCGCCGTGGTACATTGCGGTGTGCCCGTTCTCGGTCGCCCTTCAAACAGACCCTGTAGCTCACAGCTAACGTATCCTGCGCTGTTCTGACCTGAATTGGCCCCCGTTTCAGACTCACATGCTCGACAAGAAGGTGGAGATCCCGCTGGGAAAGCCGAAGAAGTCCCCGGTCGCGGACACTACGCTGCTCTACAATGAGTACATCGTATACGACGTGGCGCAGGCGCAGATCCAGTACCTGCTGCAGGTCAACTTCAACTTCAAACGCTGAGCGTCCCGACCGCCGGTCACGGGCGCTGTGTTGTCGGGGGGGGGGGAGGGTAGGCTGCTCTGATGCCTGCCACGGATGGAGAGGGGATGCCGTGGATGTCTGTTAGAGCAGGGGAGTGATGTGTGACGTGAGAGTGACGTGTGACGTGAGAGTGACGTGATTGTGATGTGCGAGTGTGATATTCGGGTCAGTTGTTGAGACGGCACGGCTGTGGATTGTGACGAACACAGGGCCCAGGGATGTCGGTGGGCTGTAAGGAGGGGGGGGGGGGACGGAAGTGACATGGGGCGAGGGTAGCAGTGGAGCTATGGAAGCTCCGCGCTGCGTGTACGGGGCTGGCCAACAAAGTGCAGCGCCGACCGTGTGCTCGGGTCAGTTCGGGTTTGTTTTGAGTGCGTTTTCGGCTGGAAATGCCATCCTGGATCTTGCCATCCTGTATCCCGAAAGGGTATGCGTGAAAAGACGTTAATCGAGTAAAGAAACTGGTTCTTGGCGTAGCTAATGTAGATTGCTAGTTCATCCGGTAATATATTCCCTCTGTCCCTAATCCAGGGCACACTGGTGCGCACTGCATTCCTGTTCTCTTCGGGTTTCGTTTGGTGAGTCTATTCCTGCCTTCGCGCTATTAACGCCTTCACAATGCTAATGCTGCCAGTGTGTTTCGATATGCATTTCACAAAACGGGAGCTTTTGTGGTCGAAGTCGTGTGCAAAGTCGTGTCACACGCGTGCTGTGGTGAATTGTTACAAGTGTCGTTTGTGAGTTGTGTTTGGCCGTGTGTTCAAGACGATTGATATCGGCCAGGATACCCACCAAGTGTTGTTGATCAAGACGCTTCGTCAGCTGATAAAATAGTGGCGTCAGTTGCGGCGCATTCTACTGTTGATGTTGGTGGAGTGCAAGCAATGATTCCGTTGATTCTGATACCCAATCACCATTTTAGCGAACGTGCTTTTCAATAGTCTTTCTACTTTCATTTGTCTTGACCTAAGGCATGTTGGCATGCGTATGTAGGGTTGTGAAGAATATACGTTTTCTTAGGCAAGTAGCGGGATTTCGATAATAGCCATACTCGCCGTCCATAGTGACTTGCAAGTATGGCCATGGACGACATCAGTAGTACAAATGAGAAGATGAGAATGACACGACGACAGTAGTGGATGGTTTGTGGTTGCCGACCACGCTCCTGACGGACATATAAACAGATTATGCGCTAATTACGAGCGAGCGCGAAGCGCTCGCTCGTCCTTCCCTGGTATATGGGAAAAATCTGAATATGAGCGACCCGACCCGTGGCGACGCTTTTGAGAAGCTTATATCTCTGCAACCGCACGTCCGATTGATTAGCGGACTTCTTTGCTTAGCAGCCCCATCCAACCTACCCTGTTTGAGACCGGTGCTCACTCATGTGGGCGACTACAACTGCGTGAGGGGTGTTGAAAAGTGTTTTCTCGCAAAAACTGCAACGGCTGAGTCGATTGTGCTCAAATTTGGTGTGTGGTTAGGGACCTCTCAGACGCCACTTTCCCACAAGTCGGGGGTGGGGTGCCTTTGCACGTGCTCACGTGTACACCCCTATTCTATTTATCAGGAACGGCTGAGCCGATTGTGTTCAAATTTGGTGTGTGGTTAGGGACCTCTCAGCCGCAAATTTGTCACAAGACGGGTGGGGTGCCTCTGCACGTGCACACCCCTATTATCTATCTCAGGAACGGCTGAACCGATTGTGTTATAATTTTGTGTGTGGTTAGGGACCTCTCAGCCGCCTTTCCCACAAGTCAGGGATGGGATGCCTATGCACGTGCGCACCTTTTTTTGTATCTCAGAAACTACTTGCCCTATCGAGTTGAAATTCACCAAACCTTTCATTCGCTCGTTCATCGCCAACTACGGCGCCTTACTGGTTGTTGTGCGTGTGTTTAGGTTGGCCGTAAAATTTGCAGGTCTACTTGTAATCTTAGCATACTAATCAACCTATGTAACTTTCCTCGCGTTCGTAACATAACTTACCCATAGAATACAACTAATAATTTGCGTAATATTTAAATTGGTAATTTGTGAGAAAATGTCAAACGTAAAACAGCAAATTTCATTAGAGTGATCAAACGTAACTAACGCAGTATTGCTGCGAACCAATCCAAGCTCAAGGTCATTCAAGCTGACATTGAGCTCGGAAGTCCGTTTATTCTGACCAATCAGCGCTGAGCAGGGCCGACCTGACATCGGCGAGCCGTCAGGGCGGAAATCGGACCACGTGTGCTCGTCTTTGGGGACTGCGCTATGACTGTCGGAAATGTGCTCGCATGGAAGATAAGGTGAGTCCAAATGAGTCCTCAATTTGAATCTAAGTTGTCTTCCATTATTTAATAACTTTATGGCATAACTGGTGTCTGGCTTACTGTTTCTTAGTATATGAGTGAGGTGGAAATGTTAATGTGTGTTAATGTATTTTTGGGACCCGTCTGAATGTTACCATCGTCTTACTGTGTCGTTAACGTGGTGTCATCGTGTCATGATCGCCGTTACCGTTGTCATCGCTGGTGTCATCAATGTTGGGTGAAGGGGGCACGGGAGTAAAAAGTCCCGACTGCGTTCCGGGGCACTGTTCAGCGCGTCGGCACTTTAAAGGGACACTCGACACAACCTTAGACAATAGACATGCTTACGAGCCTTCATTCGAGATCCGGAATTCGTGCTATTCAACGGCAGGAAGCACTTGACCGGTCTGCAATGTGACCACAGCCAGTAGGTTGACGGCACCTCATGGCGTGTTGAAACTTGAAACGCTGTGTCGATTTTCTTTCGAGAAAAAAATGCGCTGCTGTTGCTCGGTTCTAAATTTATCAGACATCCGATATACATGATCATTTATGCAGTTCTCATTTCTACATTAAACACGCGGACTATCAACCTTGTTCATCGGCTTTACTCTGCTATCAGGGACAAATGAAATCTCCTGAACACTCAATACACAGCGTCCATATTTTGCCATACAATCTGGCTCGCCACTCTACAATCTAGTCACTGGCTACGAACTTGTCGTACCAAGCTGTTTAACCTCGACAGCGGTCAGGAAAGTCGCCTAATCGCTGTGACTGTCGTGTACGTACACTAGCCAAAACGTCACACAGAACACACAGAAGAACACCGGGTACATCACCTCCACACATTTCTTCACGTAGTCTGACCAGGTCAGCCAGCGGTACTCCTTGCGGATGTTCCACATGCTCTTCAGCAGCGACTGCACGCTCCACTGTGACCCGTCCTCGTCCTCATCCCGCTCCACATCGTCCTCGGGTTCCTCCTCCACCGGCCGGCGATGCGCCGCGTGCCGCTCGTGCGCCCACTGGTAGAATTCTGACCACTCGACCCTCTCGGCGGCCGGCGAGTTGCCGGCCTCGGCGTCCCAGAATAGGTCATCGCCCTGCCAGGTGGACTGGCGCCGCAGCCGCTCCAGGTCGAGCCCGAGCCGCGGCGCCGGTGACGTGGAGCGGCGCGGCGTGCTGAAGCGGCGCGCCATGCTGAATCGGCGCGGCTCGCTCTCTGTGGCGATGGCTCCGCGGCGCTGCACGGCGCGCTCCTGCTGCTCGCGGTGGCTCTTGTCGGCCAGCTGACGCGCCAGCTTCGGCTGCCGGTAGAAGAAGAGGACGTCGTCCACAGACTCTTGCTGCTCGCGCTCTAGGCCGCGGAACGCGTACTTGAGGTCGAGGAAGCAGGCCACCACCGAGAGCCAGACGAACGTCAGCACGGACAGCATCCAGACGTCGATGGCGCGTACGACGCCCGAGTGCGGCACCGTCTGTAGCTGACGCAGCAGCTGTACCGTGCCGACCAAGTTCAGGAACGAGACGAGCACGCGGCCCTCGGCCAGCTCGTCGGGCAGGTAGAAGGAAATCCAGGCGATGATCACCACAAACAGACCGGGAAGGAAGACCAGGATGACGGCGTGCCATCTTTTCCGGGCGATTTTGATCACGACCGAGAGTTGAGAGACTTCCCTATGGCCGAGAGATGCGTAGCGTACAATTGATTGATCCCGATGTGAAACGGTCAGGTCAAAGCCTGATGTCAAATGCTTATTGACAACAGAAAACGCTCCTATGTCCCAGAGTAGCTGCACGGAATAGTTTTGCGCTTGGAATGCTCCAAGGTACCACGTGCATATATGGGTATCAAGTGGGTAGCGCCGCAACGAATTTTTACACCAAAGTTGTGTGGACATCGTTTGGTGCACGCTATATCTGCCAGCACCGTCAACTCTCACAGAATCGCCTTCAGTGAACTCCTGGACTGAGTGGACAGGCTGAGAGGAGGATACAAAAAGTTGCGGCATCCACACATGTTCGTCGGCCTTTGCTGTGCCGGTTGGGTCATCTACATAACTTTCACAGTGGTTCGCAGCCAGCGAATGGTTAAGATGAGAACCGTCAGAATGGTTTTGCACGGTGGCGTTCCAGCTAATATCCAAAGACGTTCGCAGAGTAACGGAATGAATATCGTCAGTGGTGTATATATCTTCCAGTCGTCCTCTGATGTACACTGGAAAAGCATATGGACATCTGGCAATGTTCATATTTTCCTTGTGGAAATCTTCGCAATCCAGTCTTTTTTCAGTTTTCGGTGGTTTCGCTCCGCAGATCGATGCATTTTCTTTCCGCGACGCGTTGTGCGCATTTGCCTGGACAAGCGCATTTACAAACAAGCCTGCCTGAACCCATAAGTAAACCAAACACCACATTACATTCATGCATGGTTGTAGGTAACACAAACAAAACTACGGAAAAGCAGTAACTAACACGTACTCACATGTACTGTGGCAAATTACATTAATTCCACATGCAAAACAATAAAAAACAAATAAAATATCACTCAAATTACCAGCGTTCCGAAAACGACGTGGTCACGATATGTTCCGTGCATGGGACCTCTGTTGCAAAGAGCTGCAGCAATCTTGCAATCTTATAAACGCGTGCTTGTATATCACTTCTGTCAAAGTAAGGTGGCTGAAACGACACGATGCAAACTGAGTCTCAGCTGACTGCAAAGCAGGATTGGGTTCCAAGTAAGCCATCCTGTTTTGCACTAGATGCGGCCTATATATACAGTCCTACCTCCGACGAGAAGCCTCTGATGGGACGAGAGAGACGAAAAACCAGCCGCGTGGTGTAACGATAAATTGTTTGTGCTACTATCATGAGACCGTACGTTCAGACGAAGTAAGACAAGAATCTTGCAACAACACAGGCCTTATATGACTCATGACATGAGGCTTCTTTTATTTGTAGCTGCCTGTGCCATTTCTGGTCTCGGGAAGAGACGTGCAAGAAAGGCAACGATGGATCCCTCAAACCAATGGGTAAAAATCGGCGCCGATATCGCAGGCTGCCTTCCCATAATTCGAAAACGGGCATACCGTTTCGGATGTAACCAATGATGATTTGCATTGTATTCACACATTTGATCTCAATGGAATGCGCTTTCACCTTATCGCAAAGCGCACAGCATTCAAATGTCAGAAAAATATGATTGCGTCTCAGAGACATGAACATCAACCAATGCAGGATCCTGGATCCCTACAAAACACCGCGACATATTCGAATTACAAGTGTCGTCTTGCGCTCCACAAACACAAAAGTGTTGGAATGACATCTTACAAACCACTACTATACAAACACAAGGGAGCGAATTTTACAAATAAACACATTTAGGCTGGTCACAAACAATTCCAGTATTACGCTGGATTTCAAACTTGGTAGGAACGATTGTAAAGCGTACGTGGATATCTGACAAATTTACGAGGAGCTTACGGTAAAACGGTAACAAGTCAATTGCTACCATACTTCCTTATGTAGACAGGTCTTTAAAGTTGCGTTTAGTAAACGTTGCGACGTTAAAATGTAGGATGGAATCGAGCACCGGGTGACATTCTTCTTACTTCGCTTTACATCTCGCTTTACACCGCGCCACGGCTTACCAATCTATCACACACTCAACAAAACGCATCAAAAACATCTAACACCGCCTTGCCGAAAACGGCCGCGGAACCATTCACACACACACATACAGGATCGGCAGTGGAGAGGGAGGCGGCGGGCGGCACGCGCCCGGGCCCGGGCCGGCGCGCGCGCACTGCGCAGCCGGCGTCAGACCCAACCCAACGCCGGGCCGCCGCGGAGCGCGCGCTAGCCATAAATAACCACCTGTTGAGCCAATGAGCGACCGCGCGCGGCGCGCGGTGCGCGGATGAGAGAGCGAGCGCCCGCCGGGATGAGGTGGCTCGGGGGTGCCGTGACAGAGCCCGCCGCTACCCGGCAGCTGGATTGTGTTCATACAGCTGCTCGCACCGCTCGAGCAGCTTCAGGATCGGCGCCACGTTGTAGGGGAACAGGTCGCGCGCCACGAGCTGCTGCAGCGACATGCGCAGTCCGATCAGTACACCCATCACCTCCTGGAGCTTGGCGCCGCACGCGCGCATAAATCGGGCCCAGTGTTTCCGCACGAACTTGAGGTAGCGCAGTAGGTAGAGCAGGAAGCACGTCTCGTTTGAGATGAGAAAGTCCAGCAGCAAGTCATGGTCGCGGCGCACCGTGCCCAGGAACTGCACGAAGCTGCGATGCGCGTCGATGGCGCGCTCGAAGTCGGGCTGCACGCGCGCCCGCTCGGCCAGGCCGGCGCAGAGGTCCAGCAGGCACACCATCGCCTCCACCAGGTAGTCGTCCTGGTCACACAGCAGCACCACAGCCCACTCACTCATCGGCGTCTCCGGGTGGAACGGCAGTCGCGCCTTCACCCAGCCATCCAGCCGGCGCACCACCTCACGCAGAGTGCGCTCAATGATCACCATGTCCTGCTCCTCCGAGCCGGAGCCACCGGCCGAGCGCGCCGACGCCTCGCTGCTGCTCTCACAACGCGTCTCCTTCACTGTCACCGCCAGCGCCTTCAACACGAGTAACACCGTCTTCTGCATCAGCGGCCGGTCGCCGCTGACGTCGCCGCCGCCGCCAGCGAACGCGCACACACCACCCTCGTAAGGCACCGCTTCAAGTAAACGACCGGCGCGGGTTTGCCGCAGCAACGCGTGTGCTAGCCCGGCCGGCTCCTCCGCGACACAGTCCTGCAACGCGATCGTGCTACCGTAGCACAACACCTCGGCGTACAGGTCCAGAACGGCCCGCCACACGTGCGGGGACGCGTCACCGCCGAGCGACCCCATCAGTCCCTCCAGCCGGCCGTAGAACGACTTGGTCTCGACGATGCTCAGGTTGTTCTTCACCGAGATGATTGTCGTCCAGAGCCGGAGGAAGGCGAGGACCTCAGTTTCGTGCGCAGGCCGCGTCAGCAGGCGGCAGAAGCGCTGCGTCACCGGCACCCACCGGTTTTCCAGCAGCGCCGTGATGGCACACTTAATCTCGGAGAGCGCCTCCGGGTCGGGCACGACGCTGAGCGCCGCGCAGCCGGCCGGTAGCGGGCGGGCGCCGCCGCCGGGCGACTCGGGCGGGTCGTGCTGCTCGATGAGCCGCTGCAGCGCGTTCAGCGCGTGGCACACCTCCAGCGGCCGCTCCGACTCGAGCACTGCCGCCACCAGCGCCTCGAGCAGACGCTGCGCGCGGCCGGGCGGCAGCAGCAGAGCAGCCAGCGTCAGACAGCGGCCGGCCCCGCAGCTGAGCAGCGGCCTCTCGGAAGCGAGCAGCGCCAGCAGCGCCTCGCGTAGCGGTCCGTCCGCCTGGCGCTGGGCGCAGACGGCGCGCTGCAGCTGGCGGCACATGCTGCCAAGTCGCAGCTGCTGCAGCGCCGCCTCCTGCAGCAGCTGCAGCGTGCTGAGCGCCAGCAGCTGGCGGCGGCTGTCGGCGGCGGCCAGCTGCGCCGGCAGCGCCGTCAGCTGCGCCGCCGACAGCGGGCACAGGCAGCCCAGCTGGGCGCGCTCGTGCAGCGCCGCCAGCGGGTCGTCGAGTCGCGGGGCGGCCGGGCCGGGGCTGGAGAGGCGCGGTCGTTTGGCCGCCGGTCCGGCGCCGGTCATATCCAGCCGGCTCTCCGTCATGTCCGCGGAGGAGGAGGCGGCGGCTGCTGCTGCTCGGCCGGCCGGCCGCACCCTGCAGACACGGCCGGAGGAGGAGTCAGTCGGTACCGGGATAGCGCCCAACAGTACAGGGCAGCACAGACGCAACACAAACAACACCACATGGTGGGCAGTGGGCAGGCATAACATAGCGAAACCAGGAGCAACAGGGAGCAACAGGGAGCAACAGGGAGCAACAGGGAGCAACAGGGAGCAACAGGGAGCAACAGGGAGCAACAGGGAGCAACAGGGAGCAACAGGGAGCAACAGGGAGCAACAGGGAGCAACAGGGAGCAACAGGGAGCAACAGGGAGCAACAGGGAGCAACAGGGAGCAACAGGGAGCAACAGGGAGCAACAGGGAGCAACAGGGAGCAACAGGGAGCAACAGGGAGCAACAGGGAGCAACAGGGAGCAACAGGGAGCAACAGGGAGCAACAGGGAGCAACAGGGAGCAACAGGGAGCAACAGGGAGCAACAGGGAGCAACAGGGAGCAACAGGGAGCAACAGGGGGCAACAGGGAGCAACAGGGAGCAACAGGGAGTAACAGGGAGCAACAGGGAGTAACAGGGAGTAACAGGGAGTAACAGGGAGTAATGGGGAGTGTCACGGATCAACACGGAACGCTACGGATCAACACTGAGCGTTACGGATCAACACGGAGCGTTACGGATCAACACTGAGCGTTACGGATCAACACGGAGCGTTACGGATCAACACGGAGCGTTACAGATCAACACGGAGCGTTACGGATCAACACGGAGCGTTACGGATCAACACGGAGCGTTACAGATCAACACGGAGCGTTACGGATCAACACGGAGCGTTACGGATCAACACGGAGCGTTACGAATCAACACGGAGCGTGACAGATCAACACGGAGCGTTACGGATCAACACGGAGCGTTACGGATCAACACGGAGCGTTACAGATCAACACGGAGCGTTACGGATCAACACGGAGCGTTACGGATCAACATAGATCAACATAGATCAACATGGATCAACATAGATAAACATAGATCAACATGGATCAACATATATAAACATAGATCAACACGGATCAACACGGATCAACATGGAGCGTCACGGAGTGACACGGATCAACACGGATAAAAACTGAACAACACGGATCAACATGGAAACATGTTGTGCAGGGAACACCGACACGGGAGAGCAAAGTGCACGTGGTCCAAAGGTTTTAGATCACAGATACCATTTTTGTTAATTCAAATTTCGGACAATTATGTACCCAGCAGATTTGAAGAGGACAGACATCGAACGGTCTTTCAGTGTAAATGAAACGGGATAATTTTACTGTATAGTAGCTGGTCCATGCAGGTAAAATAGCCCTAAAGGAAAATGGCATTTTACTCGCCCGACCAAATTTCTCGCAAACAACCCACGTGAAGGGCGCACAGTGAGGTTTGGCATCTGAGGCAGTAAGGTGAGGCACAGTGGGGAATTTGCATACCACAGCACTTGCAGGGAGAGGAAACAATACCCTAGTCAGTGAGAAAAGTGAGATTCTTAATTGATGACACATCACTCAATTCATTTAACGCTAGCAGACTTGTTTGACAGCTGACAAGCAGCATGAGTGTACAAATGAGACCATGCATAACCAAATGAAGCTGATTGGCACTGACATTTTTTACACATTTTGTATAAGCCTTTGGCATGAATGAATGATAGCAAAGTCAGCCTATTTCTGCTAAGAAACTTGTGTCATGCCGACTGCAATGCTTTGAGCAGGCAGAATCCACCCTAAAAAGTGGGAAGGTGTCAAGCCCAAAGGATTAGATATGGTCCACTGGCAATATATTCTGAACAGTGTAATGTCAACCCCATACCTGCTATATGGAAGAAGTGTAACGAGTCACAAAGCCCAGGTGCCATATCTTCCTTGTGCTATGGGCATTGGAGTTCAGGTTGTGTTCACTGTTCAGTAATCAGACTGCACACAGACTAGCAGTACAGTTTGTGGAATCCACCTGAAACATACATACATCAGGTTATATGGTCAAGAGGTTATATGACATGAGGATGGTGCTGTATACAGTACATATCTAGGAGATGGGCAACATAAGTCAGAATAAGATATTATTCATAGGGGCTAAACAACAAGGCATGTCTCTCAAATGTGAGAACACAAGTAAAATATCAAGAAAGGTATAATGTGCTGGCTATCATTCATTCCCAGAATAAACTACACATCAAGAAAAGTAGAGTGATAAGTGATAACAATGAAGATCAGTTGGTGTAAAAAGTTCCATTCACCACCACTGAGAAGCAAATACAATACTATGGCACTTAATTTTAACTACATAGGTGAAAATATGGTCTGTAACAATCGTTTGGGGGTTTGGATGAAGAGCTGATAATATTGTACATGGCCACATAGACAAAACTATTGACAACATGGTAAACTATGTATTAAATCAAACAGTATTTAAAATGACCTTATAAATAGTAGGTCAAATAGTGAATAGTAAATGACTTACAGGGAGAGCTGTAATTCATTCATTAAAAAAACAGCTATGACCGACTATGCTCAAACAGGATGAGAAGAGGCAGCCCCTAACAAGCACCCTGCTCCCTTGTCTCTTTGTCCTATCTACTACTGATAAGCATCTACTACTAGTAAGCATGTAAGGTCATTACACTAAAAGCCAACAACATACTGGTTACTGGCTATTTTGGTTATTTTGTTGTTGCATATTTTGTTTAGATAATATCCCTATTTTAAGAAATATACAAATGTTACAATATAAATTGAGTCTGAAATCTGATACATTAAATCTGAACATTGAGTATAAGTAGGATTCTAAATCAAATGGAATTGGATACATCAGCATACTTTCAACAACTTAGTAAAACGACTGACAAGGTCTGCATTCATTACATATGGGTCTTTGTACCTTTACTTGTAGCACATTTATTGTAGAATTCCATCCATACTTATCAGATGTGAAGCATAATGTACCTGACAATGTATACAAATAAACTCTTCCTCAGACATATGAACCCACCAACCTCTGCTCCTCCTAGATAATGCTCCTCCTAGAATAATACCAATACAGATTTAACGATGAATTAACATAAATGCAGGCCAGCATAGCACAACATAAGCTTGTGATTCATACAGCATATTTCATACTGATTTGAAGAAAACAAAAATGTCATGAAGTCACATAAACATACTGACATGTATATATGTCATATATAACAAAGAAGCATTAAGAACAATCCCTTCCACTTGATTAATCAAGACTGTTTCCACACTTCCCATACACCAATCAGCTGGACAGTCATTACTGGTGGCGCAATCAAACGGAATGACTTTGTGGAGGCAGGTTGTGACATCTGATTCAACTCACTTAAATTTGTTATAGCATATAGATCAGTATCATGGCATTGCAAAATTTGGGCAGAAAACGACACCCTATCAATACTATTTTTCAACTCTTTTTCCTGTGTTTTATTGTGAATTTTCCACTCTATTTCAAGATATATTGGATAATTGGAACCCTATGATTTATGAATGCAATGATGGGGACAGCCTGTTGAGGGAAAGACTGGTAAGAATTGGCATAGGTAATAACTAATTCTGGTATGCGGGTACTGGGGAATTGATAAATTATAGATCTAGCACAGATCTAGGTTATCCATACACACACAGGTGGAGTTTCCTATTCAAATGGTGGGGCCACTGCCCACCAATGCTGTACTTTTTTCTTCCAACTTTTGTTATATTTGAAGTCTCCTGGCATTAAAATGGTGATTCTTTAACTCAACCAAGCAAAACAACCAACCATATTTTGCCCTACCAACTTTTTTGGAAAAGCTCCACTCATGCATACACATATGCATGAGTGGTTACTTGTTATATGCTCATATGACTCATATAAAATGTAATAGTTAAGTAGTTAAGCAGTAGGTACATGAGAATTTAACATCACGGATGGATCATTGGATCACATGTGGATCATTCCAGCACATGTGGAATGATCCACATGTGCTGAAATGTATGACTGGTGTGGACAGTGATTCAGCTTAATGCTTAACCAGTGGATGTACAACATTGCTTAATTCCATCATTCACATTATTTTAAGGCATTTGGGGTAAATGTCCAATTGAATTTCACGCTTTTGCACTGTCACCTGGACGATGTCTTTACTATAGTCATTATGAAAATAAATTGTGTTGTTTTTGTTGTTGAATTGCCAGTCACAACAAAATACTTAGACTTAATGCAAAATATTAGACTTGACTTAAATTAATTTATGTTACAAAATACTAGACTTTAATGCAATTTGTGGTGTATACAATACCTGCAGGCTGCACCAACACACTTAAACACTGATACTGTTATAAGGGTGAAAGTCTAGTGTTTTGACATGACCAGTGATTGGACTTTCACCTGATGGTCACATTTCATTTGCATGACAATGATGACCAATTGCTGCACGGGCAATTGTCCAAACCATTTATTTTTTTCCTGAACAAATTTGTTCCACACCAGAGACCAAATGCTCCTTTTTCATAACATAAATTGTAAGAATGCTGAAGTTCATTAATACACTGAATGTGTGAAGGCATTAATTTCCTGAAGCAAGCATATCAACATGCATGGCAAACAAAATATGGCAAAACAAGTAGTCATCATAAGGCATAAAACCAATGAAAAACAACACCAAAGCATTGCCATGCATTCCTACCTCTGAAGTTGTGAATGATGGTGAAAAATAGCCCATCTGCTCCTTAATTACACGAAGCAATGATAATGGAATGGGGGATGAATAAATGGTGATGCAAATTTGTAACGGTACTATTTTTGTCAATTACAATGAACAGATAAAACAACCGTTTACGCTCACACAAACACGAAATTCAACATAACGCGAGACAAAACCAGCGCAGAGTCAAAAGTGACGCACCTAAGCTGGCTACCATATGAGTAATTTATGGTGTCCTTGACTTATCGCGCAATAAACTTCATCAAACGACTTGCTTGATGTTAAAATGAGAATATATAGTTGCATATAAAACAAAATCGTCTATTTTCCTCTTCTAAACTATTCTTATTTATATCTCTAACATTTGCTTAAATTTATTTTGTCGCTGTCCATTTGGGTACCGGATGAAAATTGGAAGCTTTGTTATAAGCCAATAATGACGCGTGAACGACACCTTTTTTCTTGGACCGTAACCAAACGACCCAGGCCACCTCCCCCGAACGGCCACCAAAAGTAAGATTAGATAGAAAAGTACCGTTCGAGTCCTGTTTTTAATTTAGCAGGTGAGCAGACTGGACATTTTGTGTGTTAATTCACTGTTTGTTCATTTACAATCATCCATCATTTTATGCATTGTGGCTTAGATGTGCAAAGTTCCAGCTTGAGCTGAACGAAGATACCGATCTGTGTATCATTTCTCATTACATATTCAAAGATAAATGATATATATCATATTAGTTTGTTCAAATGCAATGTTTGTGACTTTTGAAACATTTAACAAGCTGTTTGAATTGTTGATGGTCACATTATTGTTATTAGAGGTGTTGTGCTGATGTAGGGTACGCAACTTGAACTATAGCACCGGACACGTCCTAACACTTAACAGTGTCCTAGGATTGCAAACTTTGGGTGGAAAATGACACCCTGTGGGTAATAGCTGTCCACTCTTTTTCCCCAGTTTTACTATGAGTTTTCTATTTTCTAAATCAAGATGTATTGGATAACTATAACCCTAACACTAATATTATGTATTTACTGATGTTTATATTAATCTGTGGATGAAAAAACTGGTTAGGAAAATCTTGCCATTTGTAACAGCTGATTGTGGTGGGTGAGTTTTGGAAAAGCAGAGAATATCATATGTTTTTTTAGGCTGAATTTTTCACTCTATTATTATTTTTTGGCTGAATTTTCCACTCCACACCTTGGCTTTGAAGCAATCCAAGGACCCTGCTGATCCTAACACTGGACTTGTCATACTATTAACAGTGTAGATTATACTGATGCTCATAAATGTCAATAGCATGCAAATTCTGGTATTGGGTCATGTTCTGGTATTGGGTCATGTTCTGGTATTGGGTCATGTTCTGGTATTGGGTCATGTTCTGGTATTGGGTCATGTTCTGGTATTGGGTCATTATGGTTGTTTACCCTACAATAGTAAAGACAAGATGCAATAGCAGTGCACCATGGTCCAAAATCTGAAGCAATCACACAGTACATAAACATAATGCAGCTTAGGGTTAACAACCATAAAGCATCCTAACACCAGACTTCATGCTATTGGCAATATATACGATACTAACATACCATATCTATTATCTCCAATAGCATGAAAAGTCTGGCATTAGGATGTGTCTGGTGTTATAGTTGTCTACCCTATGTCAAATGGGTGGCAATCTAGTACAGTGATAAGCTGCTAGCTTCCTGTGCTAGGGTTCAAATCCCTCTTTGGGCCTCTGAATGCTGATCTGGCCCCCAATAGCCCTTGGAAAAGGGTGAGCTTTCCAATGGGAGGCACCACATTATTTGTACCACCAGGCCATGTCGTTTTACCACCATGTCGTTCAGGCTGATAATTCATAACTTTGTGTGGGGGTATATAGATTTCACTGCCTCAGTCCACTGCCACACTGAAACTCAGCAACTACATAAGCTAGAGACATAATTATTTCACCATTCGAAAGCTTCGCTCTTGTAGGGGTGCCATTTCGCCTTTCATACCGATCGGGCACAAAGAATATCCGAAAACGCTACTGCCACACTGAAACTCAGAACCTGGGGCATTCCACGACAAATCGACCAAAAATAATTGAACACCCTCATATTTGTGAAAATTCTGAAAATGGGTTTATAGTGTAATCTCGGGCGTTACAGCTAGCTGTGACAATCTTACAAGATTTAAATCAACGGTCACCGAGTTATAGCCTCAGGCATTTTGAGAGGTCATGTTGTAAGGCCATCTTTGATCGCCTGTAGCTTGTCAACGAACAGCACAAACGTAATATAATTGCATATGGTTGAGCTCGCACTGATGCAAGAAAACTTTTGGCAATTTCGGATTTTTTATTTTTTTACCCCTACCTTGTGACCTTGTGACCCAGTTTTCCATGAAATATATATATATATATATATATATATATATATATATATATATATATATATATATATATATATATATATATATATATATATATATATATATATATATATATATGTATATATATATATATATATATATATATATATATATATATATATATATATATATATAAAACACAAATATATAGAAAAAATATATGTGGCACCTCAAAATTTGCATTTTTTTCGGAAGCCAAATCAGTCTATGAATTTTCTTCTTTTTTAAAGCATTTTACCTCTAAAAAAGAGTACTTTTAATTTTAAACTTCGCAAAAACTCCGGTAGGCGGCGCTGCGCACACATCTTCAGACTGGGTAGAGCTGATATCGAGATGCAGTAAACGATAGTGGATAGGTTTAAGTATTCTGAGACGAAAATGTGAGAATACTTGTGTGATCTGAGGTCAAGGTCGTATTTAAGGTAAAATATTGCAGGTAGCGCTTTGAACACATTTATGTGTATCTCTGGACTGGGTAGAGATATCGAGATGCGGTAAACGACAGGGATAGGCCTAAGTATTCTGAGACGAAAATGTAAAAATACTTTTGTGATTTGAGGTCGGGGTAAGATCATATTTAAGGTCGCAATTTAAATATTGAACCTTAAATGTGACCTTACCCTCAGATCACAAAAGTATTTGTAAATTTTCGTCTCAGAATACTTAGACCTATCCATTGTCCTTTACCACATCTCGATATATCTACCCAGTCCAAAGATACGCAGAAATGTGTTAAAAGCGTTACCTGCAATATTTGACCCTTAATACGACCTTGGCCTTGACCTCAGATCACAAAGTTTCTTACATTTTCGTCTCAAAATACTTAGACCTATCTACTGTCGTTTACTGCATCTCGATATCTCGACCAAGGTCAAGGTCATATTTAAAGTCACAATTTCAATAGTTGACCTTAAATATGACCTTGACCTCGGATCACAAAATTATTTTACATTTTCGTCTCATAATACTTAGATCTATCCACTGTCGTTTACCACATCTCGACCCAGTCCAGAGATACACTTAAATGTGTCCAAAGCGCTACCTGCAATATTTGACCTTAAATACGACCTTGACCTTGACCTCAGATCACAAAAGTATTCTTACATTTCCTCTCAGAATACTTAGACCTATCCACTGTCGTTTACTGCATCTCGATATCTCTACCCAGTCCGACGATACACAGATATGTGTTCGCAGCGCCGCCTACCGGAGTTTTTGCGAAGCTTAAAAGTACTCTTTATAGGCAAAACGGATTTGAGAGAAGAAAACAAATATTCATAAAGACTGATTTGGCTTCAGCAAAAAAAAATCAAATTTTGAGGTGTCACAGATTTGGCTTCAGAAAAAAAAAATCAAATTTTGAGGTGTCACAGATCAAGGTATTTCATGGAAACTAGGTCACGAGGTCACGGGGTCAACACAAAATTAAAAAAAAATCCGAAATTGCCAAAAGATTCCTCGCATCAGTGTGAGCTCAACCATATGCCATTATATTACGTTCGTGATGTTCGGTGACAAGCTACAGGCGATCAAAGATGGCCTTACAACATGACCTCTCAAAAATGCCCAAGGCTATAACTCGGTGACCGTTTATCTGAAAATTATAAGATTGTCACAGCTGGCTTTAGCGCCCTAGATTACCCTATACACCCATTTTCAGATAAAAAAGATGAGGGTGTCAAGCCTTGGTCGATTTGGCGTGGAATACCCCACCAATCAGAGATAGCGACTCGGGACCTTCACCAATCGACGCGGCGTGGTCGGAAACGGCGCCGTGTCGCCTTTCATACCGATCAGGCCCAAAGAAGGCTCACTAGGGCCCACAGAAAGGTCAAAAACGCAAAAACGCTCGCATAAGCCACCGCGCAATCGGCCTGACCGACTTGAGTGACATCTTGCGGTAGGATTTATAAGCTTTCGAGCGGTGCCTCCCATTAGTGCCTTGGTCCCGAGAGGACACAGTGCCTGGTCCTAGGACCAAATAGCTTACATTGACTAAAATTAATCTGACGATGTAAAAATAAACTTTTTAAAGCCATGCTTCTTGTTTCTCCTGTCATCATCTTTACTCCATAACTGATGGGAAAACAATCCAGGATGAATGTTAACAAATGTGGGTAAGAAAGGGCCTCTGATTTGTTTATGTTCTATTATGATATTGCAATTTAGAGCTAATTAAACATATTGAAAGTTATATTGTCGGTTGCTGGGCGCCATGTGACCTTCGTTGTCGGAGCGCCCTTAAACACCAATCATCATCAGCATATTGTCAGTTTCATAACTGGTTTGAAAGCCCATTCATGCCAATGTCAATGTTAATGTGGCCACCTTTCGCAACATAATCATTGATCAGTTTACTAGAAGCTTGATTGGACGATGCCAGCCATTGTAACAAAACTATGTAGGTAGCAGAATGTACTTGTGTATAACTGCACTGTTCACCTGATGTAATCTGACTCAGCCCAACATAGGTACCTAATCTAGAATAACTTACACCAGTAAAACGCCTTTTTGGGCGATGACCGAGCGAGCGCGCTCTGGTAAAGCTAAAACAGGTTTGAAATATGAAATGGTAAGGGAGCACATGTGGTAGTAACACAGTCATTTTAGTCCTCCAGAAAAATTGCCAGGCCGCAAGGCATGTCAACATACAAATTTAGTTGTATTAAATTGTTCATGATCTCCTTTCCAAATCCGCCAAAAGGGAGTGCGTCCTGAGCGCTGCATGCTTCAGCGTATAAATCAATGCTTATAATAATACAGCCATTTTTGCAAGGCCCTATAACAACCATTTTTGCCATTCATTAATACAGCCATTTTTATCAAGATTCATTTTAGCAAGGTATTTTGTTCATTTCGACGTTCGCGTTTGCCAACTGCCACGCGCTGTGGTAATACCTCTATCAGAACGCACCATACCAAAAACAAAATTGATTTGATGGACCTATCCAAAGGTGAAGACCCAATCTCAATCGGAGCAGTGGTTGCAAAGTTATTAGCTTCCGAAAAGCGTCTGTATGGCCGGGTCGGGCCGGGTCAAATGTATATTTGTCTAGTAAGTGACGAGAAACCTCACGGGAGCTTCGCGCCCGCTCGGTAATATTATAATTTAAGATAACCTGACATAGTTCATCTACAGGTCAGCACCATCACATAATTTCTTAATTCTACATGCATGTGAGGAAGCCACCATTCCTTTATTTGCTCATTTAATTTTGTTCAGACTGGTTATGCAATATGCATAGGTACATGTGTAAATTACAGTGATGGTGTGCTTTATTTTGGTTTTACCTAGCAATATGTTTCAGGCTTTCTAGGACATTTCTAGCAACATGGCTCTTATGTGCGGCTTCAGAAGACTGCATTCCCTGCAAAGTAAGTAAATTATTACAATATGTTCCAGGTGTCAAACTGATTATATGATCTGTTTTGTCTCAACCAAATTTATATATACAAACTCGCTAAGAAAATCAATGCTTCTACTGTTGGTCTTGATTGTTTGCTGAACCATGATGAGGAACTTGGCATCTGTTCAATTACTTCATTGCCTGAGTAGGTAGACATTTTTGCTGTGCTGCCAGACATTTTATGATTGTTGTGAATCACATTTTCTTTGACCTTTGGCTTCAAACTTTATATCAGTATGCGCTTGCCACATAGTCTTTCTGTGACTTTCCATAATTATCTCCTCTTTTTGCCGAGCAATACTCAAATTTCATCCAGCTGGAGATGACATTTTATTTTTAGCTTTCCTGGAATTTTCACTTTTTACCTCAAAGGTTCATGAACAAGCTGGTGACTCGTGTGCCCCTTCAACCTCTTGCCTGTGTACCCATGTCCCCTTTACCACCCTATTTGACGTGTCCGTTTGCCTATGTGTGCTTCAGGGCCAGTGGTGCGGGTGACAGCGCCCTGGCTGTCGGCCGGCGTCTCCCCCCTCAGCGTGAGCCGGCCGGTGCGCGCCTCCCAGCTGGAGGAGGATCACGTCAAACACTGGAATGCCGAGAAGCTGCTGACGGTCGGCCTGATTGGCGTGATGCCGGCAGCATTCATCTTCCCCAGCCCGGCGCTGGAGTACGCCGTGGCGCTCTCTGTCGCTGTACACAGCCACTGGTCAGTGACGGCCACCGATACCGGGGCCTAACGCCCCTTCTGTTCTGTCATGTATGTTCTGTTGTCACATCTGTTCTTTCCGTGCACAGCCACTGGCCAGTGACGGCCAGCCGCACCGGCTCCGTGTCCCAGCTGTCTCTCCTGTCCTGTCCTGTTCTGTCCTGTCCTGTCCTGTCCTGTCCTGTCCTGTCCTGTCCTGTCCTGTCCTGTCCTGTCCTGTCCTGTCCTGTCCTATCCTATCATGTCCTGTTCTGTTCTGTTCTGTCCTGTCCTGTCCTGTCCTGTCCTGTCCTGTCATGTCCTGCCCTATCCTGTCCTGTCCTGTCCTGTCCTGTCCTGTCCTGTCCTCTGTCCTGTTCTGTCCTGTCCTGTTCTGTCCTGCTCTGTCCTGTTCTGTCCTGTTCTGTCCTATCCTGTCCTGTCCTGTCCTGTCCTGTCCTGTCCTGTTCTGTTCTGTTCTGTTCTGTTCTGTCCTATCCTGTTCTGTTCTGTCCTGTCCTGTCTTGTCTTGTCTTGTCTTGTCTTGTCTTGTCTTGTCTTGTCTTGTCTTGTCTTGTCTTGTCTTGTCCTGTCCTGTCCTGTCCTGTCCTGTCCTGTCCTGGCTGTGCCGTACGTACGCAGCCACTGGTCAGCGACGACCTCCGTTCATGGGTCTCGTCTGTCCTGCTATACTCAGAAAACAAGCATCGCAGAACGGTTTCGCGTTTCGACAGCAGAGTCCTGGTCACGCTGTGCCAAGACTAACCATTGTTGGATACTGGTGTGGATTCCTATGGCTTCTGACTAACCATTGCTGGATACTGGTGTGGATTCCTATGGTTTCTGACGGGCGAATTTACCACATACTGTGTTTTCTGGCTCAGTTTTCGTCTCCGGGCTGCACTGTTGCCGTCTAGTAGCCAACATTGACATTGGTGTGGGACTGGCATGATTTGTTTTGGTCACATCGGTGCAAGTGGCCGGCAGCAGTTGAGTCTCTCAAAATGTCTAGTTTGGGGATGCGTATGCATAACAACACTTGGGGCGTCGCCACCGGGGATGGGGATGGGGGGGGGGGGGGGGGACAGGCCCCCAGGATCTATCCGTCCGGAATCAAGCCCTCAGATTCGCAGGATTATAAAATTACCCCTACGGGGCTGCTCCCCCCCCCCCCCCCCACACACACACACACAACCCCTGACTGCCCCCCCCCCCCCTACACTCAAATTTTTGTGGCGACACCACCGACAACACTGCACAATATCACTTAACAAGATCGATGAATGATATCGACACAGAGCTGGCATGTTAACGCATAACGTCGCCGTAGGTTTTGTGTTTGCGTATGTGTGTATGTGTGTGTGTGTGGAGGGGGGGGGGGGGGGGGAGCGACGCCGTTACTCTTAACGCCGCACAACCTATGAGCCATTGACTGCCTTATACAAGCAAATTGTATTTACTACCAAATACGCGTTGCTGATCGAAACTATGTTGTATCATTAGCAATGGCTAGCGTCTAGTAAGCACAATACTTGTCAGATTTGCATATATCTCAACAATGCAGTATATAGAACCAACGAAGCGATGTATTTTTCTCATCTAGAGTACAATCAACCAAAGCTAGATGTCAGTTACCCCTGGTTCCCTCTCCATACACGTTTGTAATGTTTAACTGGTTGTTAATGTCGGCAGGGGAATGCAGGCGATCTTCGCTGACTACGCCCGGCCCAAGTGGATCGGCGTGTTCTTATCCAAGGCGGCTATCGGCGTCAACTATTTCCTCTCAGCCTTCCTGCTCGGCGCCCTCTTCTACTTCAACTACACCGATGTCGGCATCGTCGAGGCCGTCAAGATGCTGTGGCGGGCCTAGTCGGACAGCCGGCCGGCCGATCTGCGAGCCTAACCGGGGCCTAACGGAGCCTAACCGGGGTCTAACGGGGCCTGACGGGTCCCACACACCCAGGCGAGTTGCCAGAGGCTGGCTCCGCACAGCCGGCACGATGGAAACTTTATACTGCCGCCGGCAGCGGCGACGGCGCGGGAGGCTTTTTCACGACAGATGTATATGTTGCGGTTAGCTGCGGTGCCAGTTAATGTACGTATCCTCTGAGAGAGCTGTGGTGGCGGCGTAGTGCGCCAGATGTAGACGCTAACCCTGCTATGTTGTCGCGCGCTGTGAGTGGGTTGGGCGGAGTAGTTGTGCTAGTAATGAGACCCGGCCGACCCGTATGTGTGTGGATCACTTGTGTTGGCTTCTCACCAAAACGTGTACAATGTGCTGCGGAACCAAATGTACAGAGAACGCATCCTGCTCAGTCGAGTCTGTGGGGACGGAGGAGTGAGGAGAACGCCGAGAAAGAATTAACCTGATTAAATAGCCGCGAATGCAGAGTGGTCCGTCGAACTGATTTCACATTAGCGTCACACCTCGGGCTGCTACTGTTTTTTTTACTCATCGCTCTCATCGAACTCATCGCTCATCGCAGTAGTTCCGCTACCGTTTAACAGTAGTTGCCCATTTTAGCTTTCCATTTTTATGTGCTGCTTTTAAGTTCTCTCATTTCAATAGTTGCGTTCTTACGTTGTCGCAGTTGTCTCGAACTAACGCCGACGTAAAACAGACGTTTGCTCACCCATTTGTAGGCCGTAAGTAATGTTGCTATCGTTTACGACCAGAAACCAGCAGTTATTCATCCGTTGCATAGAGGACTTTTTATGAGACTGCCAGACACGCCAAACACCGAGATACTTTCTTAAGAAATATATTACAAAGCAGAAGACCCAGGCACCACGGTGATCAACAGGCTTATAAATTCATGTACACTTCAACAACACATCTCATCAACTGGCCAACGTTTCTGCGCCAACCTTTCAGTTCAGACACACCCGCTTCAATGCGTCGAACCAACAAGCACACAGCGACCGCTGTATATATATAGACTAAAACGCTGCACAAACACTATCACGCCTAAACGCGAGGACGTCATGTCTGCCCCTCGACTAGAGGTCACCGACGTCTCGCCACCCGGGCCAGCGGGGCGGTGACCCGTGACCCGTACCCGGGACAGAGCCGCCCTGACACGCGTAGTCTGAGGCTAATTCTGACCGGTGTTGGCATCAGCGGCGCTCCGCGTCGGGAGCATTCATACAGCTTTGTGACGTCGCCGTATCGAGCTACTACTGCGTCGCAACATCATTGTGTTGAGCTAAAACTGAAGTCTGAACCGGGGACAGTCGGGACTGGGGACAGAGGGGCCCGGGCGTCGCTGAGCAATCTATTTCAGGCGGTAGTTTGTAATGTCGGTGCCTATCGGTCAGACATAATCTTGGCAAGTGGCAACATTGGTATCACCGATAACGCTTGGTAACAATGGAACCTGAGCAGCCGCGGTGGGCACATTTAATGTTGCTTTATACTGTGTGTTGTTAGTGGTGCGGACCCATTTTTATTTCTTAATTACGGCGCCAGAAAACTCAAAGAAGCAAAACACTCAGATATGTGTAGTTATCCTTACGTAGGTACATCTGCTTCTACATGAAGCCGTCAAGCCATGAGGCCAAAAGAGTGAGTCAATAGTTCAACAGTTTTCGAAAGGTCAATAGAATGAAGTAAAAAAGGTATTGCGTCCCCTAAGCAATGTTATAAAAGCCCTGTTTCAAATCAGCTGCTGTGCTGTTGTCAGCCGAGATTAGAGAGATTCGCTGGAAGATCGATGACGTACTACTACGTCATACCAGGTGACGTCATACTCCTGTTGACAAGTGCCAGCTGTGCTGCTGCGAGGGAACAGGTGTATGACGCATGTTTTGTCAGCAGGTACGGATATTAGCGCATGCGGCAGTGGCGCAGTTGAAGACGGGCTTGTAATCAAAGCAAAGAGCGCTTGTTTCGGGTTGAAAGCAGCGAACTCTGTCGTATCGTTCACAATCACTTGCCTGCCTTTGCTGTATTATCTTTTTGGTTTCCGCGCACATGCGCGGAATGTCCTTTTTGCGCCACATCTGTACGGCTGCCATTTTGTTGGCAGCTGATTTGGAACCAATCCGTCAGCCCAGCGCTATGGGCGGAGTCTATTCCCTGCTGCCAACAGCCGACAGCTGATTTGAAACAGGGCTAAAAACATGAACGCCATTATGGCAGGACCAATTGCTCTACAGGTCGGGCGCCATAATCCCCCATTATCATCAGACCAGTTGCTGTGATGTGTATTTTGGGTTGTAACCTTCCCGAGTCACTGCCAAAATGTGTGTCCAATTTACAAATTTAGATCAGAGCTCTGGCTTAGATGTAAACAATAAATGTCTGGATTGTATCGTATTGCTCTTAAGAATTACAGAGTGCATGTTCTAAAATGGGAACATTTGAATTGGCCGATAAAAGCTAACGACGAGGATTCCCTCAACAATAAGAAATTGAGTAGGTATGAAAATACGACATGAACCATTTGCACGCTACACCTGTAAGTCAAACCATGAATTGTTCAACAGCAATCAATAAATATTTTAATAAATACCCCATCCCCATTACATTGTCCAGTCATGAGTAAGCAATGGTTGAATAGTTCACATTCAGAAATTGCATCTGATAAATTTATCAATTTAACAACAATTAGTGAACAGACCGCACCGTGCCTCGGCGTTCGATAAGAAGTCATGCAGAAGTGGGGAGCGGCTGCCAGTTCCAAGCACGGGGTATGTCTGCGTACGCGGATGCTACCCAAGCTGAGGACAGAACTTGGAAGTGACCTGCCAACTGGAGACTCGACCTGACACCAAAATCTCACAGCAGCAACGTATGGAAGAATAAAGGCCTAAGTGTCTGTTTGCTCCCGCATCAGTGTCAAGTGAGCGGCCACCCAGTGCCCCCGGACCCGACCTGTGTCGGTACCGGCAGCCCTGGCGGTGCCGTGGGCGGGAGGCAGCGTCTGTAGCCACCACGCAGCGCCTCCGTCCGGCCGCCGCGGCACGCCGTTGGGGCGCCACCAGCCCTGACCGGACGGCTAGGGCCTGGAGCCGGCAGTACCGCCCGCCTGCTGCCACCGGGCGTACTCGTGCAGCGCGCTCCACTGCTTCGGTCCGAGAAGAATGTGCGGTCGTGCCTCCTTGATAAACTCTACGGCTCGCTCCGGAGTCCAGTGGTGACGCTGAGAGGTGGACACGCGCTCGGTTAGATCAGGCAGGGAGATAAAAGCTTTCCTCGTACAAGGTACGGTTTTGCACTCAAAAGGCAAGTCATATACCTCAAACGATAATCATAAAAAAAATGTGCACAATACAAGAATGACTCTTTTAACAGCATGACCAGGAGTATCACCAAGAAAACCCCAATATTTGTTTTTATCTCCATATAGGCTATGCTATCAGTAAACACTAATACACCTATCCTGAATAGTGCCCCAGATCAGATAATTCACAAACACCATCCGGCGGCGGCACTTACCCCCATCCAGACTGGTTATTGATTCGACACTGATTGAATCGATTGGAATCGTTCAATCAAAATTAATTGAATAAAAACATAATTGATTCACCACCAGATCTTTTGATTCATGAATCGTGATTGAATCCAAACCCGCATCAAATAAAGGCTGATTGAATCAAAAGATTTAACGATTAAAATACACTGGTAAATTGTGCAAATACATGCAGTCCCAGTGGCTACATTCATTTATACTGAAATACTATTGCTGTAACAATCTTTTAATGATTATATATATAGGCATGTTTCCATTTGTATTGATTTGACATAAATTCATCTAATACATTTAAATGTTGAATCAAATGTGAATCGATTAAAATATTTGTTTTGATTCTTTGAATCGGAAGGAAGCAATTCTCAAAATTGTATCCGTGAATCGAACGGCGATTGAATCATTCAGATTCCAAAATCAATCATGATTGAATCATTCCAAAAAAGTTGAATCAATAAGCAGTCTGCCCCCACCCTACCCCACCCCAATCCCACCCCAATCCCATCCCACGAACATCTCATGCATCTGAAACATATTGCCGGATGTGACAGATGGGACCTTGCTCTGCCATCTGCAACATACTCCCGAATGTGACAGATAGGACCTTGCTCTGCCAGGAACTCGCCTGCATTAGGTAGCACCCGACGAGCGTGGCGCTGCGCGTCCTCCCCGCCTTGCAGTGGACGTAGACGGTGTTTCCGGCGACGCGATGCTGTCGAATGAAGTCGACGCCGAGACGCAGCTTCTCCTGACACGGCGCCACGAAGATGTCGGTGGTGCTCAGCTGGAGGAAGTCCACGCCGTGCGCCTCCCACTCCTGCAGGCCAGATGAGACGTCACAGCGGAATTATAATGTCAAGGGAGGGAAGGAAGTCCACATCATGTGCTGCCCACTCCTGCCAGATGGATGATGATGATTGGGGTTTTAGGGCCCTGCCAGATGGATCATGATGATGATGATGATTGGAGTTTTAGGGCCCCGTCAGATGGATCATGATGATGATTGGGGTTTTAGGGCCCTGCCAGATTGATGATTATGATTGGGGTTTTAGGGCCCTGCCAGATGGATCGTGATGATGATTGGGGTTGTAGGGCCCTGCCAGATTGATGATTATGATTGGGGTTTTAGGGCCCTGCCAGATGGATCGTGATGATGATTGGGGTTGTAGGGCCCTGCCAGATGGATGATGATGATTGGGGTTTTAGGGCCCTGTCAGATGGATCATGCTGATGATTGGGGGTTTAGGGCCCTGCCAGATGGATCATGATGATGATGATTGGGGTTTTAGGGCCCTGTCAGATGGCTCATGATGATTGGGGTTTTAGGGCCCTGTCAGATGGATCATGATGATTGGGGTTTTAGGGCCCTGCCAGATGGATCATGATGATGATGATGATGATTGGGGTTTTAGGGCCCTGTCAGATGGATGATGATGATGACAGAGGGGTGTACAGATAAGGCAAAGAAAGGGAGGTGAATAGGAGTGATATCTGAAATGAAGGAGGGTCTCACCTATCTGAATGGTGACGACTGACGAGGCATGTGTGAGTGGGGATTGGGGAATTACTGAGCAAGTGGAATAATCTAGAGCATTTTCTGAGGTTCTAAGACCTTTTTTGGCATTCAAATGGATACAAGTAAAGAAATAGTAGGGTGAAATTTGCTGGTTTAACATTTGTTCTGGACACCTCAATAATCCATTTGGAAACAATTATTAAGTCTCTGCTGTTATTCTTGTTACCTCCTGCTGTGGCATAGGTCTATGACATACATCTCCTGTGAACTACTCCCTGAACATTTACTCTGTAGGCTGGGATGAGCTTTCAAATCAAACTTTAAGCAGGAAGAGGACAAAGGAGTGGCAAGTGCCAGTTATAATGCTTACAATATCCACACCATGAAATAAATTTACAAACTTTGAGCCAGTTGAAGTTTCAGTGCATTAATATCCATTAGATACCATTTATGTCAGTCACAATCCATTTGCAGGTTGTGGCATGGCAAGATTTCCACAGGGATGTATTTATGAGGCTAAAACATTGGTGATATTTTGGTAAGTGCATTTGTACATAACAAGTGCCTATGTGGACAGTACTCATTCTGGAACTGGTACTGTCACAGTGTTAAAAGATGGTTAATGTATATTTTATGAGACAAAGACATTATGTATATGCTTGAAGCAGGGGCATCACCAACAGGGGGGGGGGGGGTGCCCGCCCCCTACCACTTTCCCATCGCTCTGCTCCCCCCCCCCCCTCCAGGTTAGCAGGATTATAACATACACTCTATGGGAGTGAGGGACCTTGCTGGCACCCCACGGCCCACACAAAAACAAAATGTGGCAAAATCGTTCATGACTTGAAGTATTGTTAACCCAAATATTGGTCACTAAAATTTATAGTGTATGCTAAAATAATGTTTAAATTATCCTTCAATTTGTATCTAGGCAGGCAGAATTATAATATGCCTGTCTTGAAAAACTTCTTAAAATGCATGTCAATATAAAAGGCCTGAGAAGTCAAAGCATGATACAGACCTTCTGCATGTTGGATAAGAACTTCAGCTCATAGTCTTCATTCATTGACACAACAGCTTTTATCTGTTCATCTTCAACAAGCTGAAAAGGAACAAAACAAATCAGTTGGGCAAACTACGGGGAGGCAATAAAAAAGTTGATCGATCAAAAAGTTGATTGAAGTGGGCGGAGCGATGCCCTTATAAGGGCATGCTTGCAGACCTTCAGTAACCCGTCAATATTTGAATAATCAAGCGATGAAATAAACCCAGAACCACAGAATCAGCAAGTAAAAATATGAAACTATGCAGATTATATGAAAGCTACTTAAAATATAAAATAAATGAACGTGCATTCGATGATCTACGGCAATCAACAAATTGATTACGGGCATCTGAAAATTACGGCGGCGATCAACTTTTTGATTGTGCAAACAGCTGGCTAATCAATATATTGATCATGTTAACTTATACTGAAAATGTTATAATGCTAATGTTAATTTTATTGTTAATGTTATACTGAAAAAGCAAGCTGAAATCAAATAATATTAATAATTAATCCAAATGGAATCATCTGATAAATAATTAGTTCACTAGGAAGCATAACGAATGACCTCGATTTGATGAATTTAGGAAATACTTTTTATTTGTATTCAGAAAGACACAAAGACACAGTCAGTGGATACTGGAACAACACTATTTTTGTAGATCAATAATTTTTCTTTCTTTTCTAACAAACATATGATGTACATAGCTTTCTTTCAATGTACATGACACGTTTCAGTGTGGGGATGTACCAAAACCAATCAAAATATTGATTGCATGCCCATATTAGGGCATTGCTCCGCCCACTTCGATCAACTTTTTGATCAATCAACTTTTTGATTGCCTCCCCCTAGTTTGCCCAACTGAAATGTCACTCAAAAGTAAGGGCTATTCATGGACTTTTTAATGCTGGTTTATGTCTTGTGATTTGAAACACTTTTTAGTTAACAGCATTCTCCAAAAGTAAGGACTATTCATGGACTTGTAAATGTTTGTTTGTAATATGAAGCACTTTTTAGTTAACAGCATTCTCCAAGTCTGACACTTCTTATTTACCATTGTAACTAGAACACCATGACATACGTTTTTAGCACCAAAACAAATGTGACACATTATGTCTAAGGGTGCTTCAGAAAATATTGGAAAATTGCCTACAAAATGAAAGGATTGAAAGATAAGCTGTGAAAGAGTTGGGAACTTATCAAGTTAGGTTCCATTATTCAACTATGATTGATAGATAAGTGGGTCAAGTATAACCCTCCAAATCACATTGAAATAGGGTCTTACCTGCTTTGTCATGTGGCGAAATGGTAAAGCACCAAGTATGACTGTGTCATCCACTCTGTCCCACCATCTCCTGTTAGATAATCTTTGCATAAACACATTGTATGCCAATGTGGGAATAAACGATGCTCTCGCGAACATTTTCCAGCCCTGTGCTTTCACTCCGGTCCGCGCACCCTCACTGTTGGCACTGCGGTGCACCGGCTCTTTATTGGGCTGCATCTGCCCAGGTTCAGAGGTTAGATCGCTGAACGATGTTTCAAAAATAGCACAATGGTGGCAATTAAGGTGTCAGCGGGGTTTAAAAAATACTGAATGCAATTTTGACCTATTTGCAACTTGCAGGCCCGTTATATTTCCTCAGGCTATTCGCATATAAGAACACGTAAACAAAATCGCGCGTAGGAAATGTCGCAGGCGCGCATTTATTCCCTACCCTAGAGCTTCCAAATTCTAAAATACTTGTCCATCACGTTCGTATATTTGCATGCGGATCGATGATCCATCTGGAAAATGCAGATATCGGACAATTCATATCTTGCTCAAAATAAGCCAATAGACCAATAATCATACGCTGATTACGAATCTGAAGTTCGTTGGGCAGCACATATGAAACTTCTCCCGTTAATCCGTTATAACGGATTCCCATGCAGATACCGGACAATTCAGATTTCGTTCAAACTGTGCTATATGACCAAGTTTCATACGCTGATCACGAATTTGTAGTCCGTTCGTCGGCACATATGAAACTGTTCCCGTTAACCCGTTAATACGGATTCCCATGCGGATACCGGACAATTCAGATTTCGCTCAAACTGTGCTGTATGGCCAAGTTTCATACGCTGAACACGAATCTGAAGTGCACTCTTTTGCAGTTGTATGAGCTTTAAAGGAAATAGTTCACCTTCGGAAATTTTTAAGAACACGATTTTATTATATTTTTTAATACAGTTTCTTTTTTCTTTCAAAAATGGTTCTACATCGCGCCAATTCAGGACAGAAGGTCGTAAATTATTAATGTTATGGTGTGCGTTATTGGTCTGCGCATGCTCAGACCAGTGCTGGCACTCTCAGACGGTACGGTATATCATATATGTGCCGCATTCCTTCGCCAAAAAGTCAAATATCTTCGGCTGGAGTCTTTTCAGCCAAGAAAAGTTGCAGATAAGGATTTCTCAACACGGCTACAAAACTGCTATTTCAGTTCAAAATCCCATGTTGAAGGTGAACTATTTCCTTTAAACACGTTTAAAGGAAATAGTTCACCTTCAACATGGGTTTTGAACTGAAATAGCAGTTTTGTAGCCCGTGTTGAGAAATCCTTATCTGCAACTTTAATTGACTGAAAAGACTCTCCAGCCGAAGATATTTGACTTTTTGGCGAAGGAATACGGCGCATATATGATGTACCGTACCGTCTGAAAGTGCCAGCACTGCCATGGAGCATGCGCAAACCAATAATGCACACCATACCATTAATAATTTACGACCTTCTGTCCTGAATTGGCGCGATGTAGGACCATTTTTGAAAATAAAAAAGAAACTGTATTAAAAAATATAATAAAATCGTGTTCTGAAAAATTTCCCGAAGGTGAACTATTTCCTTTAAGACATATAGCAGGGACCTCAATGCTCATTTAGTCCATTATTTCAGAAATTATCAGCGTTAAAACTTGGGCGTTTTTCGAGACTAGTATCAGATAACGAGTACTTGATCGGCATTACTGTCCACCACTTTTATCTTAAGATCAATTTTAGAGTTTTGAATTATCTGCAAGTCCTACACTGGATCACCAAATGATTATGCAATTCAAAACTGACGGGAATTTGTATTACTACCCACTGTTCGTTGAGGTTTTGTGTTGTTGTGGTTTTCTTTTCTCTGGCCTTTAGCGTTGAGAATTTGGTGGTGGCGTATTATTTTTTTTGGCATGAAAATTCATGAAAAATATAGAATTTTATGGGAAAACTAGGTAACTGCTGCTGTCGTTGGAACAAAACAAGTTTATTTTCTTTAAAATATTGCATACTTTACCGGAAATATGCCATACGTGAGGTGTTTTTATTAGCATAAAGAGATGACTGGCTCTGCCTCAGCCGGTCCTGCAGAAAATACGCGGTGGCATCACCGCGCACTTTGGAATGTCCTTATGTGCAGAAGAGGTCATTTCCAGAAAAATGTGGCTACCGTGTGACTTCTACCACCTTTATAAGTACGTTTTACTATGTAACTCAATTATTCTGGGAAACCCCGTATAATCCCTTTAAAGGAAATAGTTTACCTTGGAAATTTTTTACCTAACACGATTTGATTACATTTTTTAATACAATGTATTTTTATATTGTCAAAAATGGCCTTATATCGCGCCGATTCAGGACAGGAGGCCGTAAATTTGTATTGTTTATCAAAACTATATGCATACTCTCTGAGTCAGAGTCCTGACGTCACGCGAATGTAAACAATGGTTCAGCCAATCCGATTCGAAAGTAGTCGCGTAAAGATAGGCTCGCATTGGAGATGTGCCAACCGGCGGCCGGCGATCGCTTGCTAGCACCAGCTGCAAACTGATTGGCTGATGGTATAGCCTCTGCCCGGGCTAGAACCAGTACAACATTCTTTCGCCAGCACCGCATTCCTTCGTCAAAAACTCAAATATATTCGGCTGGAGTCTTTTCAGTCAAGAAAACTTGCAGATAGGGTTTTCACAACACGGGCTACAAAACTGCTATCTCAGTTTAAAACTAATGTTGAAGGTGAACTATTTCCTTTAAAGGGCCACCTTGAAAGTTGTCTTGAAATACAACCATACGGTGCATTTTGAGCTCAAAACTACGAATATGAATTTCGTTTGGACAACTGATGGATATCTGTGGAGAAAGAAGTAAGTTTCTCTTTGCATTTCACAAGAAATCGTACGACAGCAGCTGGCGTTCTGGCTCCGCCTGACGCCAAGTAGTCTCTGACAAGGGGCCGCCGCGCCGCCCGGGCGGCTGAGCGGATGTTAAAGGAAACAGTTCACATTCAGCATTAGTTTTAAACTGAGATAGCAGTTTTGTAGCCCGTGTTGGGAAACCCCTATCTGCAAGTTTGCTTGACTGAAAAGACTCCAGCCGAATATATTTATTTATTTTGGCGAAGGAATGCGGTGCTGGCGAAAGAATGTTGTACCGGTTCTAGCCCGGGCAGAGGCTATACCATCAGCCAATCAGTTTGCAGCTAGTGCTAGCGAGCGAACCGCCGGCCGCCGGTTGGCACATCTCCAATGCGAGTCTACTTTCGAATCTGAATGGCTGAACCATTGTTTACATTCGCGTGACGTCAGGACTTTGACTCAGAGAGTATGCATATAGTTTTGATAAACAATACAAATGTACGGCCTTCTGTCATGAATCGGCGCGATATAAGGCCATTTTTGACAATATAAAAAGAAATTGTATTAAAAAATATAATCAAATTGTGTTTGGTAAAAAAATCCAAGGTCAACTATTTCCTTTCACGAGGGGTCGTGATCAGAGACTACGTGCCAGAGAGTGTACCTTCCTCCGGCGCATAGGCGTAACCACCTTCCGAAAGTAGGTGGGGACGGAGGCACTTTGAAGTCGATTATTTCCATGCAACGCCCATGTATGTATGTATGTATGTATGTATGTATGTATGTATGTATGTATGTATGTATGTATGTATGTATGTATGTATGTATGTATGTATGTATGTATGTATGTATGTATGTATG
>JAXIVJ010003552.1:5000-92711 GCA_036785665.1 Chirona hameri
GTTCAGCTCGGCTTGTCTCACCTGTGCTCTGTCCTGTCTCCACGTCTCTCCCCCTGTGCTCTGTCCCGTCTCAACGTCTCTCCCCTGTGCTCTGTCCTGTCTCCACGTCTCTCCCCTGTGCTCTGTCCTGTCTCCACATATCTTCCCTGTGCTCTGTCCCGTCTCCACGTCTCTCCCCTGTGCTCTGTTCTGCCTCCACATATCTTCCCTGTGCTCTGTCCCTTCTCCTTCCCTGTGCTCTGTCCCGTCTCCACGTCTCTCCCCTGTGCTCTGTCCCGTCTCCACGTCTCTCCCCTGTGCTCTGTCCTGTCTCCACGTCTCTCCCCTGTGCTCTGTTCTGTCTCCACGTCTCTCCCCTGTGCTCTGTCATGTCTCCACATATCTTCCCTGTGCTCTGTCCCGTCTCCGCGTCTCTACCCTGTGCTCTGTCCTGTCTACACGTCTCTCCCCTGTGCTCTGTCCTGTCTCCACATATCTTCCCTGTGCTCTGTCCCGTCTCCACGTCTCTCCCCTTTGCTCTGTTCTGCCTCCACATATCTTCCCTGTGCTCTGTCCCGTCTCCTTCCCTGTACTCTGTCCCGTCTCCACGTCTCTCCCCTGTGCTCTGTCCCGTCTCCACGTCTCTCCCCTGTGCTCTGTCCTGTCTCCACGTCTCTCCCCTGTGCTCTGTTCTGTCTCCACGTCTCTCCCCTGTGCTCTGTCATGTCTCCACATATCTTCCCTGTGCTCTGTCCCGTCTCCGCGTCTCTACCCTGTGCTCTGTCCTGTGTACACGTCTCTCCCCTGTGCTCTGTCCTGTCTCCACGTCTTTCCCCTGTACTCTGTCCCGTCTCCACGTATCTCCTCTGTGCTCTATCCTGTCTCCACGTCTCTCCCCTGTGCTCTGTCCTGTCTCCACATATCTTCCCTGTGCTATGTCCCGTCTCCACGTCTCTTCCCTGTGCTCTGTCCTGTCTCCACGTCTCTCCCCTGTGCTCTCTTCTGTCTCCACATATCTTCCCTGTGCTCTGTCCTCAGTTCATGTTCATGTATTTGCGAATCATTCCATATAAATGGCTTAATGTTCGATTCGAGTGAAAGGGATTCAAGTTGGGCGATACAAACGAAAAACACGACAGACAATTTAAAACACGCATCGCACACACACAAGAAATCGTGGTAACTATGTTAATAAAACGTACGAATTCAAGCTTTCACACACCGTCGTCACAATTTTCGAGTTGGGATTTTAGCACGGCGAGGCTCCGGGAGGCCATAACGGCCGGCGTCAGGTGGTTCCAAGACGAGGCCGCCCTATAGGAAAAAGCCCTGCGCGACATGGATAGCCGGAAAGCGGGCAGCTCTAGAGCACCAGCCACCGCAGCCCGCGTGAGGCGCTCACTCACAGCGGTGCGAGGGATGAATAGCGATCGGACCGCTGCCGGGGCGCGGGGATCGTTTAAGGCTCTGTAGACGCCGATACAGTCGCGGCGCGCAACGAGGTCGCGTATACCACGCCAGCCTAGCGACTCCACGATCGGTGAGATATGATCACGACCCCGCGCACCCGAGACGATCCTTGCCGCGAAATTTATCACCTTTTGTACCCGACTGAGGTGGCAGTCAGCGGCCCCGCCCCAGACGGAGAGGCAGTACAATATGTGGGGGAACACGTGTGTCTGGATTAGGAGTTGGCGGGTCTCGGGTGTGAGGTGGTGACGAATTTTATACAGACAGAACAGGATGGAGTTGCACTTTTTGACTAAATTGGAAATGTGCTCCTCCCAGGACAAGTTACGATCCATGGTGACCCCCAGCATCTTCACGGACGGTAAGGGATTGAGTGTGTGGTTTGAGATGTTGAGCTGAAAGGATGGAGTCTTTTTAAGGGCTTGAGGAGTACCGACAAGGAGGAGGGTGGTCTACGTGGGGTTCATCTTTAAGGAGTTGGCAGTGAAGTAGGATTGAACCGCAATGATGGTATCCTCCTGGCGGGATTTTAGTAGGGATAGGTGTGCTGGGAGGGCGGAGTCGAGGAGCTGGGTGTCGTCTGCGTAGGACACCAGACGCCCGTGAGGAAGGTACGATGCAAGGTCGTTCGTGAAGATGCTGAAGAGGAGTGGGCCCACGAGGGACCCCTGAGGGACGCCGTGGGATAAAGGAAGGGATAGTGATCCGCCTCTCACCACCTGCAGCCGACCATCGAGGTAACTCTGGAACCATCGGGGATCGATGCCGTACCACTGTAGCTTGGTCAGGAGGACACCGTGGTCAACGCTGTCAAAGGCTCTACTAAGGTCGACGGAGGTGACGGCGACGACATGTCCCGCGTCGATCCGGCGCGTCATCCATTCCACAGCGTCGACCACGGCATCCTCCGTCGAGTGGCACGGCCTGTACGCGTATTGTGAAGGCGCCAACAGGCTGTGGGAAACGAGATGCGCCGACAACTGCGTACATACAACCTTCTCGCATAATTTTGACAACACTGATAAAATCGATATCGGCCTAAAATTGCCAGGAGCATCGCGAGACCCAGATTTATGAAGAGGGAGAACTGAGGCAATTTTCCAGTCACTTGGGAAGACGCAAGTGATGACAGAAGTGTTGACGAGATGAAGCAAGTGAGGTCCTAAGACAGCGAAACAGTTTTTCAATGCAAGTAGCGGCACACCATCGAGTCCAACAGCCCTAGAAGAGGACAGCTCTTTCAAGGCACTGGAAAGCATGGGTAAGGTCACCGGTTGTAAGACTAGCCGGGCTGTGGTGACGCACGGTGGTCTCGGAGAGAGAGGTGGCACGCTGTGGCAGCCGGCTGCCAGCTCGGCAGCTATCTTAGGCCCGACTGAGGCGAAATGGCGATTGAAGTCGTCAGCTCGGTCCATCGGCATATCCTCGGCGCCGCCGCCTCCTCTCGTGGGTCGAAGGGCGAACTCACGGATCCCGCGCCAGAAACTCGCACGATCAGACAGCATGGTCGCGCACAGAAAGTCGCGTTTCGCCTGGGCACAGCAACTCTTAACCCGGTTTCGGAGCCGCCGATACTCGATAAGGGCGGTCTCCGTACCGTACCTGTGCCATTCCCGGTAGGCCCGGTCGCGCTCACGCATTACACTGCGCAGCTCGTGGTTACCCTCCAACCACGGGCAGCGTGGGCGACGTGGGGTCACAGTTTTCAGGGGACAGTGCACATCGATGGCAGACGACCATACACGCATGAACGTCTCCAACTTCCCCTCGATGTCAGCGGCCCGGTATAACGGGTCCCAGTCTGACAGCAGCAGATGTCCTGTCTCCACGTCTCTCCCCTGTGCTCTGTCCTGTCTCCACGTCTCTTCGCTGTGCTCTGTCCTTTCTCCACATATCTCCCCTGTGCTCTGTCCCGTCTCCACATATCTCCTCTCTGCTCTGTCCTGTCTCCACGTCTCTCCCCTGTGCTCTATCCTGTCTCCACGTCTTTCCCCTGTGCTCTGTCCTGTCTACACGTCTCTCCCCTGTGCTCTGTCATGTCTCCACGTTTCTCCCCTGTGCTCTGTCTTGTCTCCACGTCTCTCCCTTGTGCTCTGTTCTGTCTCCATGTCTCTCCCCTGTGCTCTGCCCCGTCTCCACGTCTCTCCCCCTGTGCTCTGTCCCGTCTCCACGTCTCTCCACTGTGCTCTGTCCTGTCTCCACGTCTCTCCCCTGTGCTCTGTTCTGTCTCCACGTCTCTCCCCTGTGCTCTGTCCTGTCTCCACGTCTCTCCCCTATGCTCTGTCTTGTCTCCACGTCTCTCCCCTGTGCTCTGTCCTGTCTCCACGTCTCTCCCCGCTGCTCTGTCCTGTCTCCACATATCTTCCCTGTGCTCTGCCCCGTCTCCACGTCTCTCCCCTGTGCTCTGTCCCGTCTACAAGTCTCTTCCCTGTGCTCTGTCCTGTCTCCACATATCTTCCCTGTGCTCTGCCCCGTCTCCACGTATCTCCCCTGTGCTCTGTCCTGTCTCCACGTCTCTCCCCTGTGCTCTGTTCTGTCTCCACATATCTTCCCTGTGCTCTGTCCCGTCTCAACGTCTCTCCCCTGTGCTCTGCCCTGTCTCCATGTCTCTCCCCTGTGCTCTGTCCCGTTTCCACATATATCCCCTGTGTTCTGTCCCGTCTCCACGTCTCTCCCCTGTGCTCTGTTCTGTCTCCACATATCTCCCCTGTGCTCTGTCCCGTCTTCACGTCTCTCCCCTGTGCTCTGTCCTGTCTCCACGTTTCTCCCCTGTGCTCTGTTCTGTCTCCACATATCTTCCCTGTGCTCTGCCCCGTCTCAACGTCTCTCCCCTGTGCTCTGTCCTGTCTCCACGTCTCTCCCCTGTGCTCTGTCCTGTCTCCACATATCTTCCCTGTGCTCTGTCCTGTTTCCACGTCTCTCCCCTGTGCTCTGTCCTGTCTCCACGTATCTCCCCTGTGCTCTGTCCTGTATCCACGTCTCTCCCCTGTGCTCTGTCCCGTCTCCACGTTTCTCCCCTGTGCTCTGTCCTGTCTCCACGTCTCTCCCCTGTGCTCTGTTATGTCTCCACATATCTTCCCTGTGCTCTGTCCCGTCTCCACGTCTCTCCCCTGTGTGCTCTGTCCTGTCTCCACGTCTCTCCCCTGTGCTCTGCCCCGTCTCCACGTCTCTCCCCTGTGCTCTGTCCTGTCTCCACGTCTCTCCCATGTCGGCATAGTCTTAATGGCTCGAGCGGGAGTCCAGACGGATACAGGAGGATACGATTCGTGCATTTATGAGTTCTCGATGACGTATGCGTCATCAGGAACTCGACAAGACCAAGCACATTCTAGTAAACAAAACCCAGAGTGTCAGTAGCATTCATATTTCAGAACCAGGTCAGAAGAGAGAAGAGAGCCTCATAAACATTCCCACTCACCACTGAGAGGCAGAAGAGTGCTGGTGGTGTTCTAGGGGTTGAGGGTGCTGCAACTGCAACTGAGGGTGCTGCAACTGCTGAGGTTATGTGAAGTCTAGCAAAATCGGAAAACAACTTCGAATGTTGACAGCAAACGTTACTGCTATGACAAAATGCCTCCATCCTAAAAGGCTAAAGAGGAGGAAAAACACGCTTTCGTGTGCGGCACCACAGACGCGTGTATGCCACCTGCAATTCTGGTTTATACGTGCATTTATGAGTTCTCGATGACGTATGCGTCATCAGGAACTCGACAAGACCAAGCACATTCTAGTAAACAAAACCCAGAGTGTCAGTAGCATTCATATTTCAGAACCAGGTCAGAAGAGAGAAGAGAGCCTCATAAACATTCCCACTCACCACTGAGAGGCAGAAGAGTGCTGGTGGTGTTCTAGGGGTTGAGGGTGCTGCAACTGCAACTGAGGGTGCTGCAACTGCTGAGGTTATGTGAAGTCTAGCAAAATCGGAAAACAACTTCGAATGTTGACAGCAAACGTTACTGCTATGACAAAATGCCTCCATCCTAAAAGGCTAAAGAGGAGGAAAAACACGCTTTCGTGTGCGGCACCACAGACGCGTGTATGCCACCTGCAATTCTGGTTTATACTGTATGAAGTCAGGGGCGGATCCAGAAGGCATCTGGGCGATCCTATTGCCATAAGGACTGCAAGCCGGCAAGGACTGCAATTGCCATAGAATTGACACATTTACCGATTCTTAGGAGGATTTTAAGCAACTTTTACATGGGAAGCTTTGGTTTGTGTATTACATTACTGTTGAATTACATTACATATTAGTATTATAATATGTAATGCAATTGCATATAATAGTATTACATTACAGACACATCCATTTCAAACACGTATCAGTGAACAGTGAATTGCAGGTTAGCAAGTAAAATGACGGAAAGCTTGGTACATATCACTTATTAGTTCTTTAAATAAAAGAAGCAGAAAGTTCAGACTTGTGCTTGATTCCAGTGGCATCGAATCCGATTCCGGAATCAATTCCGTTTGTACTGGAATCGGAATCGGATTTGATTCCATTGGCATCTGGGTGGAATCGGAATCAGGTGGAATAATTCATTTTGAGAAAATTATGGAATCGGAATCGGAATCAATGGGATTTTCAAGTGATTCCATGTTATTTTCGTTAAAAAAACACTCTGACCATGAATTTACGCTTCCCTGAAGGCATTTTTTTTAGAATGCATACATAAAGCAAATTAGGAGATGATTTTTTTTTTCCTAATGAGGGTCAATAAACATGATCAGTAATTACATTCTAGCCCGCGCCGTGCCGGGGGTGTTTAGACAACCCCCCTCAGGTTTTTCGAGGATAGCGAAAAAACGGCGGCGCGCAGCGCCGCTGTTTTTTGACACAGCTGTTCGGGCATCAATTGCGCACATTATGTTTTTTTTAATAAAATACATCGGGTCATCTCAGGTCAGGTCACCAGACCAGGTCACGTGACCCCACCTCCAAAAACACTTGTGGTCGTACCACAGTCACAGTTTTTAGATGATCGGTTTTATACTTACAGGATTTTATAAGGTCATATGTATGTACAATTTTTTATCTTGAATTTGTTATATCAGCGACCTAAGGTCGGGTCAATTTCGTGACCTCCCCATTATAAGTCAATGGGGAAATATTCAAATGCTTTCTATTCCAAAGATACGCAAGATATCAGTCTAATTCCTTCTGGATCATGTTATTATAGGCCATTCTTGATGACCTAGGTGCCATTTTTGTTCACTGACCCCTACAGGGTCAGCCGAGGTCATCCGAGGTCACCAACAGTTGTATGTCAATAACTCTCGACATAATGACGATAGAGAAGTGAAACCGACACCAATGTGTTTTTCTCATCGAGGTACATCTTCCCATATGCAACATGACCTACTTGGGTCACCACATGACCTTGACCTTAGGTCAAATTGTTAAGTTGACTTAGAAGGTCACCATATATATCATTCAAAGCGCCTTGACAAGATAAACACAATGGCGTAAAGAGTTTTCCGTTATTTTTATTAAGTAAAAGGTTAATAGCAAAAAACGATTTAGCAAAAAAACTGATTTTTTTTCTTTTTGACCTCCGGAGCCTCAAATATTGACCTGAGATCAAATCTGAGGACACCTTAGCGATTACAAATTTCACTGGCTGGCGTTTGCTTTTTTCAGTTTCTTTCTAACTATCATCGTTTCTGAGATATATGGGAATTTCTGGAGCAATGTCCTAAAACAGGAAAATTTGACCTTTGATGACCTCTGGTGACCTCAATATTGGCTTTAGGAAAAAAAAATATCTTGAGTATTTTCGAATGTGCTTCTCGAGAGATTTCGAACACGCTTTTCTGCGTCTTTCTAGCCCTTTTAGTTTTCGAGTTGGAGGGGGGTGTCAAACCCCCCCCCCCCCCTCCCGGCACGGCGAAGTTGGCGCCGAGCACCGGCACGGCGAGGGCTAGTAAGTAAATCAATAAATAAAGTAAGTAGATTATACTTATTTAGGTGGAGACATACAACAATCTTCGCTTATGGCAATTTTATGTTTTGTGTGCAATGCATTTCATAATATTATCATATCTTTTAAGACAGTGATTTCCTTGTGTATCATATTGGAAAATAGCAGCTTGCCATAGCCGTTTTCACGATGGTTATTTTATTGCATTGGTACCAGTGGCGTCGCCACGGTTTCAACACTTGTACGAACACATCATCCCATCGAACCATTCGAGCGGAAGGGTGATTCGAGCGGTGGACGTGATCTTTTGCAGGGGTGTCAATACAGTGTAAGGAAACCAGGCGCTTTCATGATGGGATTGTTAGCGCTGAGATAGCAGTTTTGAAGACCATGTCGAGAAATCTCTTTCTGCATACTCTGGTTGTAAGGACTCTCCTGCTGAATATAATTTATGTTTTGTCCTGTCATTCAGCGTTGTGTCAAAAAACGTAGTGCTTTGTCGAGAAGCTTCATATGTAAGCATGCGATACAAGCAGCGTTACTGGACCAGCGAACGAACCATTCGCCATTGACAATGTTATCCTAGTTGTGTAAGCAATGATGAGATGATCATTACATTTGTTTTTGTACTTACTAATTTTATAAGTAATTATTTTAACCAAGTTCTGAGCTTTTTACAGCTCACTTCTATTCTTCTTTCGAAGCACACGATGTAGTGGACCAAGCACCATATCCTGCGACCAAGCCGCTAACTGGAACTCTCACCCTGTTCCGAGGGATATGGGGGCGGGGACGACTTTTTCAGAGGGGCCCGACGAGGGATTTGAACCACGGTCGAGCACAGAAAGCAAGTATCTTACCACTGCGCCAGGCTGCTCCCCGAAGCACACTTGCGGGGGGAGCAGCCTAACGCTTTCGAAATAAAAACAATGTTGTTGGGGTATATCTAGATAATGTATCCAAACCAATGCCATATCCAACATTTTCAGGTACGAATACCCTGGTTGGCACATCGCAGCGATTTGTCAAAGTGACTAGTTTCCTTTTAAAGGGTCTAGTTTTTAAGTCTAGTAAACTAGTTTCCTTTCCTTTTTCCTTTTATATTAATCTTTTGATTTATTTTTCTGCATTGTCTAATGCCACCCCCTGAGTTCATTTGATGCTTGCAAAAATTGCGAATTATTTTGGCTCATCATACGCTTGATATGTCGCTGAAACAACTTATTGCGATTGCTTTTAAATTTAATAAAATTGTATTTGCAAATTATCGGATATTTTCAAAATTATCGGATATTTTCACCATATTTGAGATAACATTATTTTTCCACCATCCAAGTGGCATAAGGTAATGCAGAAAAAGACATCAAAAGTTGATTATCCATGGGAGGATCCAGAGGGGGCTAATGAGCCATTCCCCCTCCCAACCGCCTGAAATCGGCGCAAAACTTACACATTTCCTGATAAAGAAGAAAACCTAAGCAACTTTTACAAAGGAAAGTTTGTTTTAAATCAGCTATCAATGTCTAAGCAAGCGAAATCCGATGAGTTTTCTGAATTGTGTAAGACTTTTTAGGATTTGCCCCCCCCCCCAAAAAAACTTTCTGGATCCGCCTATGTTTTTCTCTCGCCTGTGCCTAGCCAGGGCTCGGTTTCTGCACCTTCGCCGTGCCTGGGGAAGGGGCGTCTGAACGACCCCTCGCACTCGGCTCCTATGGGGAGTAGGTGAAAACGGAAGATACCGTGAATGGCTCGTCAAAATGCATTTATAAACTATTTTAGTCATGTTTGGCTCAGAATAATATTAACCTGCGCCCGGATGAGCCTCGGAGACAACTTCGCCCTGGTGTGGGGAAAAAAATGACCACTCCCAACTAACTCGAAAACTAAAAGGTCTAATGCAGGAAGAAAAAAACGTTCGAAAACTCTCAATAAGACCATTTGAAGTCACGTCGGTTACATTTTCCAGGGATGTAGGAACGTCACGAAAAGTGTGTGTGTGTGTGCGTGTGCGTGTGCGTGTGCGTGTGAGTGTGCGTGTGCGTGTGCGTGTGCGTGTGCTTGTGCGTGTGCGTGTGCGTGTGCATGTGCGTGTGCGTGTGCGTGTGCGTGTGCGTGTGCGTGTGCGTGTGCGTGTGCGTGTGCGTGTGCGTGTGCGTGTGCGTGTGTGTGTGTGTGTGCGTGTGCGTGTGCGTGTGCGTGTGCGTGTGCGTGTGCGTGTGCGTGTGCGTGTGCGTGTGCGTGTACGTGTGCGTGTGCGTGTGTGTGTGTGTGTGTGTGTGTGTGTGTGTGTGTGTGTGTGTGTGTGTGTGTGTGTGTGTGTGTGTGTGCGTGCGCGTGCGCGTGCGCGTGCGTGTGCGTTCGTGCGTTCGTGCGTTCGTGCGTTCGTGCGTTCGTGCGTTCGTGCGTTCGTGCGTTCGTGCGTTCGTGCGTTCGTGCGTTCGTGCGTTCGTGCGTTCGTGCGTTCGTGCGTTCGTGCGTTCGTGCGTTCGTGCGTTCGTGCGTTCGTGCGTTCGTGCGTTCGTGCGTTCGTGCGTTCGTGCGTTCGTGCGTTTGTGCGTTCGCGCGTTCGTGTGTTCGTGCGTGCGTGTAAAACTTTGATCCCGTTTTGAGAGAAACGCAACCCCTTATGTAAAATTTATTTGCAGATTTGGACCCTTCTCGTCTTGGCGAACCTTTTGCAATCAAATTTATTTTTATCACCAAGCAAAATACAATATTTTTAGCCAAAACAAATTAGCCGAAAAGTGGAGCTTCCATGGACTCCCGGCTCCCCGGCTTCCTGCGCCTGCGACATTTCGCTCAGGTCAATATTGAGGTCACCGGAGGTCATCAAAGGTCAAATTTTCCAAGTTTAGGACTTCGCTCCAGAAACACCCAAAAAATATCGGGAACTATGATAGCTATAGGAACAAACGAAGAAAAGCAATCGAAAGCTCTTGAAAGATGCAATCACTTCTCTTTTTTTTAAATAAATATATTTCCATTTTCTGTTCACTCAAATATCACACAAACAACAGTAACTCTCAACCGTTAAAGCCTCAGCACACATAATGGTTTCCTTCAACGTGCGATGCACCGCCAATACATCGCTACATCGTTCGTCGGTCACACTCTGCTACATATAAACAAAGGCCACATCAAACCTCTACACACCGCCAACAATGCGATACTCTCTAATGTTATACAACAAGTTAAGTTAATGTTATACAACGCAAGTATTACCACAAATACAGTGCAGCGATCATATATAGTACGCTTCAGACGCTCATAGGCGACCCCCGCCCGCGCCGCCTCGCGTTTTTCAGCGGCTCCCGTTCGCGAAGCGGCGCCCCCTCGCCACCGGCCGGGCGTGCGAGCCGTCGGCCAGCGGAGCCGGCGCCCCACACGCCCGGCCGGCCGACCGGCCCCGCAGCTTATGCTGAGGGCCGGTCCCGGGTTAGCCCGGGTAGGGACAGGGCAGGGGCCTATCCTATTCTTTACATCCTTTTCACATTTCCACGCAATACCAGTGCAATCATCATCCCCCGCCGTGTTCTGACATCAACATCATAGATCAAGACTTCCTGCATCAGTAATGAAAGCCGCCCACCTTTCTCTAAACCTATCCATCTTACGTTTTTGAAATGCTGCTGTTTTATCCATGTTAAATGTGTTTATTAAGAACGGTAGAAACAAGGTGACATTGATTATTCCCTCTCGGGCACGCTACCTTGTTATAAATTGTTTTGCGACTAAAATTATTAAGTTAACTACTTGAGGGTATCTCATGCCGCCAAATATAACAGTATAGTATAGCATAATTTGACTTCTTGTTGGCAATTTAGCATTCAGTACACGCGTCAGCTCGCCCCAGAACGTTTTAATCTCTGCACATTCAAAGAAACAATGCTCTAAAGTTTCAACTTCACCACAGTTGGCACAGTACGGATCATCAACAACATTTATTATGCACAGAAATCTCCTTGTAGGGAAATACCTGTGCAAAATTATAAAGTGCAGGCTTTGGAGCCTTGTAGATCCTGATACTTGAAACGGAATCAAGTAAGTTTTTCGCCAGTTGTCTCCAAAATTAACACCTGCTTCCCAACGTTTCTGCGCGGTTGGAACAATATCTGGTATATAACATGAATAGAAGAAAAACGATTTTACAAAGCTAATTGGATTTTGTTTTATTTTTTATCGTAACCTCAAGCTCTTTAGCACGCTCTACTATTGTTAGTGGTTCGCTGTTCACTAGCATCTGTCTCCAATTTGCTGGTATAGCCCGCTTCCATCCCATGTCAACTAAAGGATTTATATGTAAAGTAGGATATCGTGCCAAAAATGACTCGTAACTTAATAAGTTACCTTTCTCATCCGCAAATTCGTCGATCAGCTTGACACCTCTACGAGAAAGTGATCCATTGGCTAGCTATTTGTGATCGACTTGAACAGCCATGTTGTGCCAGATAAGTTGCCGGCGAACCTCTTTCCCGCAAGCTGGCTGTCGCGTAAGATTCAATGCTACAACACTAACATCTCCTCATAGAAATCTGGGATTCGTCTACTCTTGATCCACGCGATGTCAATACTTATGTGAACAAGGTCACACATATTTTACTGAATTCTCTTCTGAAAAGTTTTGACAAATGTCGCCTCTTGTAACCGTATTATTCGGCCAATCCAAGCAATTCTATTAGATGCGTTTATCAAAACCAGGTCTGGAACCTTCAATCCTCCCTTTTCAACCTGCATACTGAGGGTGTCCTTAGCCACCTTGGGAGGTCGGCCTCTCCATATAAATTGCATTATGCTACTCTGTATCCTAGTCAAATACTTCTTATCAATTCTCGTTGCTGTCATTAGGTACATCATTTGAGATACGATCAGTGATTTGACGACCGTTATTCTGCCTTGTATTGTGAAATGCCGTTATGACCATTGGTCCAGCGTTCGTTTCATTTTCACTTCGACAGATTCTAAGTTGGCGGGGTTGCAGTCAACTGTTGCACTAAAGGTGACTCCGAGAATTTTAATCTTATCTACTGAATCCTTTCCGTACACACGATTTTGACAATGTCGGCTTCTCCCAAGCCACATAAAGTCACATGTATCCATATTAAGCTCTAATCCTGAATCTGCCCCAAACTCCTTCACGATAGAGATTACATTATCTGCAGAACTTATATCTTTAACAAACAAGGTGGTGTCGTCACAATATTGCGACACTTTAAAGATGTTGTGTGACACTTCTATTCCCCGCACTGTATTTGTCTCACGTACTTTAATTGCCAGAATTTCAACACCAAGCGCGAACAGGAGGGCTGAAGCAGGACACCCTTGTTGGAGGCCTCGCGAAGGGTTAAACCACTGTGAGGTGTGTCCATTGTTGATTATTGCAATTTCTGTTCTATTATGTAGCAGTTGCACCCAGCTTATGAAATTACCCCCAAAATTAAACTCCCGTAGTACATCATAAACAAAATTTAGCTCTACGCTATTAAACGCATTTTTAAAATATAGGGCCATCAGTATTCCATCTAATTGATCAACCTCGCAATATTGTATTACATCCGATATTGTCCTAATATTAGTTCCAATATATCTACCTTTAATAGACCTCGTTTGATCTGGCGCTACAATTTTATGGATAACCACCATTATCCTATTTAAAATAACCTTAGCTACAATCTTATATATGATGTCCAATAAACAAATAGCGCGCTTATTTGTAATAATATGCTGATCTCCTTTCTTGGGTATCAGTGTAATCACACCTCTGCGCTGTGTGATAAAGAAATGTCCGACTTCCCTAGCTCGATTAATATACCCTACCACAAAATCTCCCAAATCACTCCAAAAGAAAAGGAAAAATTCCTTCGAGTATCCTGATGTAGCGTGCAATCGGGCTTTGCAACATTGCATCATTTAAAAAATTGCAAAAAAAGTAAATCAAAATTTTCCTCTTCTGTAAAATTATCTTCTGGACCCGATCGGGCCGCTGATTGCAATGACGTTAAAATCAGCGCTCTAGGACTTGATTTGCAATATTTAGAGTATTTTGCAACATTTTGCAACAATTTGCAACATTTCGAAAATTTGCGTGAACAGTTTCTTAACCTCCCGGATCGATTTACGGCAACGTCGACCCGCGTTTTTCACGTTTTTTTCAGAATACCCGCGAATGTATATGAATTTCAAACAGTTGCAATTGCGCTGCCCGGACTCGTACACAATATTTTTGATGAGGCTGGCCATTCGTCAGTCAACATATAGGCCTCTCACTGCTCGGATATAAGGTATATCAAGATGGTATGTGGAGTTCGGTAATTGGTGGATATTAGGACAGGGTCTCCCACGACAGAGCCTACCGGAGTATGTCCTGACAGATGATCCGTCGCGGCATCCCTTCCCCATATCGGCTCCCATGATTCGCCCCCAAATCATCCTGGTCCCAACCCCAACAAATACAATCCCACCACTATCTCCTTGACCTTAACAGGCTCCTCACCTATAATTAATCGCTGAGCGTCAATTCTCCCACTGGTCCTTAACTTAATCGATTATTCTGGCATACAGTCATTGATTCTCGCTCCCATTTATCCTCCTTTCAAACACTATTCCAAATGCACGGGTTGACGCCCCGGTATCTCCCTCTTTCGTCTACTGCCCTCCAGAGGTGCTATTAATTACGGGTGAGAGACCTTGACCGGGTGGGGTTCCCCGCTTTTTCCTCTAATCCTCCCGATAATTTCCTCCATTGCCGTCCCGCCAAGTGATTAGTTTCGGCCGCCGCTCACCCCTCTATGGTCCGCGGCTCCGCTCTCTTACCCCAGAACATCTAACATTCTCTTTCAATTTTCTCTGATCTTTACGTCCCCATTAATATTATTTCCTCCCCTCGTTACCTTTCCAAGCTTAACGTCCCTACAAATATAATTCCCTTTCCCTTGTCACATCGGAATATTCCGTCTTACTGCGCCACCTAATCACTTCTCAACCGTTCCCACAGCCTACTAAAATTCCGCGGTCGCATGGCTCAGAGCTACTTGGCTAAGTTGCGGCTGCATTCGCTTGCTGACTTATTGCAATCACCTGGTCAGCGCGATGGACCTGTTCAGTCACGCGGCGGCCTTTATCCCTTGCCACGTCGCCACTGATCCTAATCCTTCCGCTCGTCATGGTGCCTCCGCGACAGCATCCCTCGGTCGCCCGGTACGACCTGGGGAATTACATGATGGACATAAGACCTACAAATTTTATCCGAGGGTCGGGAAGACAAGTGTGGCATATTGCGGCGCAAACAACATAAGATCTGTCAACCGACATACCTCGCAAACCCTCCTCGATGGACTTAACTTCGCTCAGCTCACCCGCTCTCGGCCCTGCCTTGCCCCCCTAATCACCTCCTCTCGACCCGCACCACCGCCTAATGAAACTCCGAGGTCGCGCGGCTCAGAGCTACTTGGCTAAATTGCGGCGGCTTGCGCGTGTCGTCTTATTGCAATCGCCTGGTCGAGCGCGATGGACTTGTTCAGCCGCACGGAGGCAATCACCCCTCACCGCGCCGCCACTGATCCTAACACCTCCGCACGTCGCGATCTCGTTCGAGTTAGCGCCACCCGGTTGGCCGGCACCACCTGGGTAACTTCGCGATGGACATAACCTATATTTTCATCCGAAAGTCGGGAGAACAAGAGCTGCACGTTGCGATACAAAGCGCCATGGCCTGATCGTTCAGCGTACATCACAGGTCCCCCTCGATGGACACAGATCTTCTCCTCTTGGGCGGCATCCCCTCACCCACTCATCACCAGCTTCCCCCATCTCAACCACCGATCTCCTCTCCGGCGGGACATTCCCTCGCCCCAACGCACCTAAGCGGCACTGCATCGCCCAACTCACCCGCTCGCTAGCCCCACTGGCCACCACAGCATATGGCGTCTTACGGCGTTAGTTCCTGATTAAACGTCATGGCTCGGGAGCGATTCCACTATCAAAACAACTTACTTTATCCCTCCTGGGCGCCCGACATTAATATCCCGCATACCTCCCTCGTTAGATGATTACCCAAACCCGTCAGCGAACCAACCGTTATCAGCAGAGTCAAAATACACACATGGGCGTAGCACATACCAACCTCGTTTCCCGGCTAGGATTAAATCGTCCTCATCGAAGCTTATCATTCTTTGATTCTCCGGTCTCCCTCGCATGTTCGACGTCAGCGGGTTTCGCCTTTGGGAATCACACGCCCACCTGCATGTATACGCGTGAGTATGTACGTATGCGAGTGTATGTTTGTATGCATGAACAAGTGGGCGTCATACGCCTTCATGCGTGCATAGATGTACTTGTGCCCGCCGGTGTGTATACGCATACCTGTCCGATGTGTGTGTGTGTGTGTGTGTGTGTGTGTGTGTGTGTGTGTGTGTGTGTGTGTGTGTGTGTGTGTGTGTGTGTGTGTGTGTGTGTGTGTGTGTGTGTGTGTGTGTGTGTGTGTGTGTATGTGTGTGTGTATGTGTGGGTGTGTGGGTGGTTGTGTGTGTGTGTGTGTGTGTGTGTGTGTGTGTGTGTGGGGGGGGGGGGGGGGGGGGGGGGGGGGGTGGGTGTGGTGTGTGTGTGTGTGTGTGTGTGTGTGTGTGTGGTGTGTGTGTGTGTGTGTGTGTGTGGTGTGTGTATGTGTGTGTGTGTGTGTGTGTGTGTGTGTGTGTGTGTGTGTGTGTGTGTGTGTGTGTGTGTGTGTGTGTGTGTGTGTGTGTGTGTGTGTGTGTGTGTGTGTGTGTGTGTGTGTGTGTGTGTGTGTGTGTGTGTGTGTGTGTGTGTGTGTGTGTGTGTGTGTGTGTGTGTGTGTGTGTGTGTGTGTGTGTGTGTGTGTGTGTGTGTGTGTGTGTGTGTGTGTGTGTGTGTGTGTGTGTGTGTGTGTGTGTGTGTGTGTGTGTGTGTGGCTGTGGGTGTGGCTGTGTGTGTGTGTGTGTGTGTGTGTGTGGGGGGGGGTGGGTGTGTGGGGTGTGTGTGTGTGTGTGTGTGCGTGTGTGAGCATGAGCGTGAGCGTGATCGTGAGCGTGTGCGTGTGTGTGTGCGTGTACGTGTATGTATGTGTGTGTGTGTGTGCGTTGTGTGTGCGTGTGTGTATGTGTGTGTGTGTGTGTGTATATGCGTGCGTGCATGCGTGCGTGCGTGCGTGCGCGCGCGCGTGCGTGCGTGTGTATGTATGTACGTCGCTAGTGTTATCCCAGGTAAACTCATGTTAGGGGCATTGGCTGGTCCGTCATATCTATATCCATTTTCAACAATTCCGCGTGTAATTCCCCGTGACTGAAAACATCTATAACTTTAACTCTTCGAAACATACCTACAACTTCATCGTCCGTGTCACACAGTGTTTAGGCGCCCGAGCCGGCTCCCCTCCCCTCCGTTCGCCGCGCTAAACCAGCTGGTGTCAATTAGCCGCCATCAACGCCGCCGTCCGCGGCGGACCCGTCACTGAGCCCGGCCGCGTCATAATACAGCGGCTATCGCTGTGATGTCATAGCCCTGTCATCCTTAAATGGCATGATACTGCTTCGCGGAACCGGTGCCAATAACTACATCGCCGTGAACGATTTATTCAGGCGTAAGATAATTGGATAAATGAGATATCTCCTTACAAACGTTGAGTTACAGTTAAGTTAGTTACGTTACAGATTTAAATGTTTTATATAGAAGCATCATATACTGTAAACTTTAAACCTGCCGATAGCTTGCTAGCAGCTACTCTCAAATAAAACGTGTCGACTGACAATGAGCTTGCCACTCGGTTCGTACACATTCAACGAAAATAATTAAATCCAGGATTTACCTAAAACTTCGGGCACGCCAAACCTGTTCCGACCCCATCACGCCTTGTGGCTCATCGATCATAACTCCGTTCAGTTCAATGACACAATCCGTATCTGCAATCCTTCATCTTTATTACGTCCCGCACCTGTACGGTTACATGTCATATTAATAGCTACGTCACGCGGTTTATTTACATCCCTCCCGTGACACATATTTCCCCCGGCCCCTCTGCTGGTCCGTCACATCACCAACTAGTCCATAACATCCCCGTCCCCGCCACTCCTCAAAATCCACACTTCACCCCTCCCCTCCTCATGGTAAAGATCCCTTCCCTGGGTCATTAGATCCCGACCGGCTGCCCCGTCCCTCCCAGCCCGAGATCCCTACCGCCCCAGATCGCCTGTCTGAACATAGGACCGTTAAGTACGACGCAGGGTGACGGACCGAGATCCCTACCGCCCCAGATCACCTGTCTGAACATAGGACCGTTAAGTACGACGCAGGGTGATAGACCGTGGATATTTGGATATTGTGCGGGCGAGGAATGAGCAGCGGCCTTACTATGACAGGTGAAGCCCGGCAGATGCGTTGATCGACGACTCCCCGTCATCCGGTCCGCGGCGTCCGTCTCAGCACTCAGTCAATTACTGGGCCGCTCCATCAGTCTCAAAGGGCTGACATCACTGCACTGTTGATCTCAATGGGCCCTTCACGACTTGTCCGGCGCGTATTGACTCCGTCCCCATCGCGACTGCTGGCGAGGCCCTCCGGCGAGACCTCCGGCACTGATCTCCCTGCTGGTGCGACTGTTACCCCTCTGACCACCTCTGCCCGTTATATATCGCCGTTGCTTCCTTCTATACCGGCCGCCATCCGGCGGGTACCTCTTCATAGGTGGTCCCGAGTCATCTGGCGGTCCTGTGGCTGCCGGCTGGGTCCTTGGAGACCATTTGCGCCCTCTCGCTGTCAGCCGGCCAGCCTCCTTAGGTGTTGATATGGCTTCGGTGGTTTGTTTATCAGCCGATCGGCAGGCCGGGATTTTGCGTGTTCGCATCTTGTTAGTTGTGTAAGTCCAGGGCCGGTCTGGCGACGCTCCCTCCTCGCGTCGCGGACAGATGTCCTGCCCCGCTTGACCGCCGGGTATTTGGCATCTGCCTAGTCGGAAGTGGGGTAGAGAGGGAGGCTCACTCCGACCCCTTGGCTGTGTTTATACATCCGACAGACGACGGTCTGGCAGGTGTCCGGCGTCTGGAAGTGACTCTGGTTGTCCAGCTGCTCTGGTTTGTTTGTTTTTTGCGCGCCCCGCGGCAGATTTCCGGCTCGGTCCTCTGTTGATGGGCGCTGGCGGCTCAGTCTGCACACCTGGTGATCTGGGAGGTGACTCTATATATGTAAGGCCGGGCAGGAGCATTGGGGGAGGGGAGGGGGAGGTGGGAGAAAGGGCCCGCCGGTGTTCTCTTGTTTGTTTACGCGACTCCGGTGGACGACTTGCCGGCGGACGGCAGGGGGCTGGTGACAGGCGGCTGTCGGGTGACAGGGCCGGTGGCCGACAGCGGCTGGCAGCCGGCACCTCTGCCTCTCACCCTGCTAAGGCCCCCTTCGAACGGGGGGAGGGGTGTGTATATACAAGTGCGTCCGGGGGACGGCACGCGTCCTTGTCGACAAGTGGGATGGGGAGGAGGGGGTGGGAGGGTCGGGTGTCGCTGGCCTGCTGGCGGTGTTTACACGTCTTGGATGGCGAGGCTGGTCGGCAAATGAATTTGTTTCTCCTCGAAACATGGCTGACGGTATTTGTATCATATCTGCACCACCGCCCGGGTTCAGGTGCTGAGCGTCGGAAAATTTAGCTGTAGTCCGAACCAAAAATGTAAGCACCGTTACACTGACACTGACGCAGCTTTATTGTTGAGCATCCCTTTTAGAGCGAGCTCGCGCTCTCCATTAGTTATTGGACCATCACATGACACTTTACCAACTTCGTCCAGCCTCGGACACACCGACGGTCTCAAAAAGTCTTTTGCGAAATTCACTCGGCGAGTATCTGTGCTCTTTCTTTGATGTATAAATATTCCGAAAATTATTCGCACAGTATTCCAGAGTTGCTTTCGGTCCCGTTACAAATTGACCGCTCGTTTTTTGTAATGCACATGCAATGTTTTTTACTGCTCCTAATTGTATTCATTTTGAGGAAATATTGTGTGGGCTTCTCTCCCTCTTCAATCCAACGCGCACCTGAACATAACATAGCTAATCTGCCCTTTTCTTCTTCCTCTAGGTCTATCCTCGTTTACAATTCCCTGTATCTGTTAACTGTTTCATCAGAAGGGTTCCGGTACATCTCCTGTTCACATACATCTAACATATCGGTTAATTCTTTCAGCCGTTCCCTCTTTTCCCTTGCCTTTTGCTTTGATATTGTAATACTATGGACCCTTATGTTACTTGTTAACATCTCTATCTTTAACCCTAAATCTTGTACATCGGCGTACACATCCTGATTAATTTTGGCCTTCTCTATCTCTGTCCGGGCCTCCCGCACAAACGTTTCATCTTCCAGCAATGAGTTATTAACCCGCGCCGTGCCGGGGGGGGGGGTGTTTAGACACCCCCCCTCAGGTTTTTCGAGGCTACCGAAAAAACGGCGGCGCGCAGCGACGCCGTTTTTTGACACAGCTGTTCGGGCATCAATTGCGCACATTATGTAAAAAAAATACATCGGGTCATCTCAGGTCAGGTCACCAGACCAGGTCACGTGACCCCACCTCCAAAAAACTTGTGGCCGTACCACAGTCACAGTTTTTAGATGATCGGTTTTATACTTACAGGATTTTATAAGGTCATATGTATCTACAATTTGTTATCTTGAATTTTGTATATCAGTGACCTAAGGTCGGGTCAATTTCGTGACCTCCCCATTATAAGTCAATGGGGAAATACTGAAATGCTTCCTATTCCAAAGATACGCAAGATATCAGTCTAATTCCTTCTGGATCATGTTATTATAGGCCATTCTTGATGACCTAGGTGCCATTTTTGTTCACTGACCCCTACAGGGTCAGCCGAGGTCATCCGAGGTCACCAACAGTTGTATGTCAATAACTCTCGACATAATGACGATAGAGAAGTGAAACCGACACCAATGTGTTTGTCTCGTCGAAGCACATCTTCCCATATGCAACATGACCTACTTGGGTCACCACATGACCTTGACCTTAGGTCAAATTGTTAAGTTAACTTAACAAGGTCACCATATATATCATTCAAAACGCCTTGACAAGATAAACACAATGGCGTAAAGAGTTTTCCGTTATCTTTATTAAGTAAAAAGTTAATAGCAAAAAACGATTTAGCAAAAAAAATGCATTTTTTTCTTTTCGACCTCTGGAGCCTCAAATATTGACCTAAGATCAAATCTGAGGACACTTTAGCGATTACAAATTTCACTGGATGGCGTTTGCTTTTTTCCGTTTCTTTCTAACTATCATCGTTTCTGAGATATATGTGAATTTCTGGAGCAATGTCCTAAAACAGGAAAATTTGACCTTTGATGACCTCTGGTGACCTCAATATTGGCTTTAGGAAAAAAAATATCTTAAGTACTTTCGAATGTGCTTCTCGAGAGCTTTGGAACATGCTTTTCTGCGTCTTTCTAGTCCTTTTAGTTTTCAAGTTGGAGGGGGGTGTCTAAACACCCCCCCCCCCCCCCCCCCGGCACGGCGAAGTTGGCGCCGAGCACCGGCACGGCGCGGGTTAAAACGCCATAGTCCTGGCCCCTTATCGCTGGTATTTACAGTTATTTCGAAGTTAAGTATACTATGGTCGCTAAGGACACTCGTTGTTATTTCAATTCGCTTCAATATATGATTAATTATTAAATTTTCACTTGCAAAAAACAGCGAACAGAGTTATTCTGAACTGACGATAATCTACAGCTAGAATAATCAATCGTTAATTTCCAGCGTCTTTCACAACCTTCACATTGCACACCCCAAGCAACGACCTAGGCACCAACACAGCTACACCACACTCGCTGGTGGTCGGCCCATGTCCGAACAAAATTGTTGAACCCCACTCAGCCTGCCAATATGGGCTGTCATGGGCTGTCATGGAGTGGGCCGAATGAGTTTCTTGGAGCACCACTATGTGATGAGGATACTGCTGGTGTAAAAACCTGAATACCGTTCGTCTTTTTACGCTTTTTCGCAGCCCCCTTACGTTAAACGTGACAATCCCTATGTCAGTCATGTGCTACAATTGATAATTTAGCAAATAAACACCCTGCGTGTTGACTTGATGATGGGAGCACAAATCGGAGAACATTTGTAACGTACATAACACAAAACTAAATCCACGTCTCTTATAAGCATCAGTGTTAAAGGGAATAGGTCACCTTGAAAAATGTCTTAAAATTGGCTATACTCTATATATTGGCTATGGCTATATATTGAGCTGAAAATCACGAATATGACATTTGTTTGGACGATAGATGGATATCCGTTGAGAAATGGACATGTTTCTCTTTTCCCCTTCATGGCCATAAAAAAACTTCAGGACAATGTATGACGTCATGCATATGGTAGCTTGGATATGGAAGCAATTGCATACAACAACGGCGTACTTGTAACCAAAATATGACGCGTTACCAGAGACAATAGTGGAGACGTCAATACAAAATAAAACAGAACAAAACGTTTTATACTCTACAACTGTTTGCTCTGAACTATTTATTCGTATTTGTAGGTACATACTGGATAACTAGATGTCTCATATACCACACAACAAAATTTGGTATCTTCAACTCTGCCTGGACCAGTTACCAGTTATCAATTATCCTAAAGTGTAGCAATGTTTTGTGAGTCTTACGGTATGAGTGGATAGGATGAGGTTGCTTGATCAGTCTGTAGCAGTCTTGTCAAGGCCTGCCTGTACGTGGTTTCCTTTTTATTATTATCATGTGAAGCATACTAATAATGTACTCAAGAATCAGCTATACCTATGTATCCTTCTTTGTCATACCTGGTTCTTTCACCAAAATGGCCCTTACACAGTTTACATTAAATGTGTACCCATCACAGCTGAGCATATACAATACATGCAGTAAAACACCAGAGCTTTGGTGTGTTGATATCATCAATAATGAGATAGCATGAAATGTCTGCTAGAAGGAGCCCTAACCCAACAACAACAACAACTGCTAGAAAGCTGTGACAAAATATTATATCCTTACATGTATCCTTACATGGATGTAACTTAGGTACATGCATAGGCGTAGGAGCCAGGGGGGCAGCCGCCCCCCCCCCCCCCCCCCCCCAAACATTTGTGATTTTAACATTACGCCTATGGGCGTTGCATGGAAGAATCAACTTCATAATGCCTCCTGCCCCCCCCCCCCCCCCAACTTGAACATAGTTCCTACGCCCCTGGGTACATGTTAGTGTGGATGTTTTTTAATCTTATTTCTTGCATGCAAATTTGCACTTTAAATTTTGGTAATTTGTCCAACTGATTATCAATGTTTCCTGATATATGATATTCCTAATATTTCTGACTACCTTACATATCCATTTTAGGTACAACCAAAAGCTGCATGAAGAGAAGCAGGGGAGCGAAGCGCCCACAAGTGAAGCATCCTAGCATTGGGAAATTTGGGTGGAAAATGACACCCTATGGATACTATTTTTCCACTCTTTTTCCTGAGTTTTACTGTGAATTTTCCGCTCCTTATTTTACAATGCATTAAATAATTGGAAACCTGATACTGATTTATGGATGTAATTATAGGGACAGCTTGTGGATGGAAAGACTGGTAAGCATTGGCATAGATAATAACTAATTTTGGTGAGCAGGTAATTGGGTGATAAAGCCTGGTACATATGCTTTTTGGTTTAATTTTCCACTCTTTATACTTATTTTTAGTCAGAATTTTCCACTCTGCACCCCAGCTCCAAAGCAATTATAGGAGCCTGAGTGAGTAGGTATGTAGCATATTTATTTGTTGCTCTTTATCTCTTCTTGTAGTTAGAAACTTTAGTTACTCATCTATTATGTTTCATTATGATTTCTATTGTCAAAGATTTACCATTTCGCTTCATCAACGAGCTTAGCATGTCAGCTCGTAATTGTTACTATGACTGATGTGTGCAATGTTTTTGTTTTGTTTTTCTGCCAGCATTTGTTGTTCATGATCACACAGTGATTTTGAGCCTAGCCTAGGATACAGGAGCCTGGAGCAGTCTCATTATATGTGCTCATGGACAAGATGTGTTGCCATCACAATTCACAAAGTATGTGAAGTTTGCAATGCTGCCACACAAATGGGAAAAACCCATGCAACATGTTATTCAATGGAATGTATGTGTTTCTTCATTTGCAAGCAAGAATGGTCTTCAATCCAGTAAAACGTTGTCATGCATGGTTGTCATATGCACTATCAATACTTCCATATAATATTGTGGCCCTTTAGGTTCAGGCTTTATTGGTTTAGTAATAATATAAAATTATGTAAGATGTATTGTTTTAATGAATAAATGGACAACACTTCAGCAATCCTATAGACTGCCATTTGAATATTGTATCAACATGCTTGTCTGCAGCCCTTCACGGGAAGATGGAATAAGTATTTATGCATGTTTTATGTTTGTGTCATCAGGACCTTGTGTCACAGCTAGAGGCCACGCAGCGCACCTCCACAGTCCTCAAGGACATATTGGTGCGGTACCCGGCCCTCGCGTGGGAGGTGGAGGCCAGCTTGGCCGGTACCACCGCAGGCACGGATCTTGGCCGGTACCACCAAGATCCGTGCCTGCGGTGATCCGATCCGTGCCGTGCCTGCGGCTTGGCCGGTACCACCTCCACCTCCAATCATGGCCATCCGACGCAAGTGGCTCGACCCCAGGGGCCAGTACCGGGGGTTCGGAGAACTTCAAGACGGCGTGCTGTAGGGTGTCCTAGTCTGGCATTTAGCATTGATTTAACATCAAGTGTAGCTGACTTAGACGGTAATGTATCAGACATGATCATTGTATTCGCAATCAATGACGATGAAATGAAAGTTCATAAAAAACAGACGTTTCGACAAACAGAGCGTCTTCGTCAGTGCTAATTATACATTTTAAATTATAAAGATATTTAAGTCAAGCAATCACAATCGGCACCAGGTTTGCATGAAGCAGATTGTGATTGCTTGACTTAAATATCTTTACAATTTAAATATTTATAAATGTTTGTCGAAACGTCTGTTTTTTCGGAACTCGCATTGCATTCTCATTGATTGCAAATACAACTTAGACGTTAATGTGATGCTTGATGACAGCGCAGACGAATCAGTGTAGGTTTCCTGTGGCGGTAGGCAGTCGAGCCTGCCCCCTCCCTCCCCCCCCCCCCCCCCCCCCCCGCTACTCGCCGTGAAGTTTGCGTAATTTGGTTGTGTTCATGTGCTGTGTGCCTGGCCAGGCACGTAGCCAAGGGGAGGGCGGCGGGGGCAGCCGCCCTCCCCCCCCCCCCCCCCCCCTGGAGGCCCCTTTTCGGCGCGCTGCGCGCGCCGAAAAGGGCCGACGAGACCGCGCGAAGCGCGGTATCATAGGCTCTTTACTACACGAAGCGTGGTCTTTAGAGGGTTCAGAGGACTTCAGAGGCCCTTTAGGGCCACCAGGGCCCTTTAGGGCCACCAGGGCCCTCTCTGAAAGACCAGAGGGCCCCTTGGACGTTCAAGAGAGCCCTGTGCATGTCAGAGGGGCCCCTGGCCAGACCGAAAGGGCCACTGAGCGGGTCAGAGGCCCCCCTGAGCACGTCGAATGGGCCCCCTGAACACGTCGAATGGGCCCATAGCCAGCACAGATGGGCCCCTGGGCAGGTTGAGAGGCCCCTGAGCATGTCGATAGGGCGACAAAGCGGCCAGCGCAGTCCTTTGCCAGGTCATAAGGGCCCCTGAGCAGGTTGGAGGGCTCCTGGACAGACCAAAGGGCCCCTGTGCAGTTCAGAGGGGCCCTGACCAGACCGAAAGGGCCCCTAGGTGGGTCAGAAGGGCCCCTGAACATGCCGAATCAGCCCCTAGCCAGCACGGAGGGGCCCCAGGGCAGGTCGGAGGGCCCTCGGAGCATGTCGCAAGGCGACAAAGCAGCCATCGCAGTCCCTTGCTAGGTCGGAAGGGCCCCTTAGAAGGTTAGAGGGCCCCTGGAGAGACCAGAGGGCCCCTGTAAAGTTAAAAGGGCCCCTGCGCAGATCGGAGGGGCCCATGCCCAGACCGAAAGGACCCCTGGGCGGGTAAGAAGAGCCCCTGAACATGCGGAAGTGGCCCCTGGCCAGCACAGAGGGGCTCCAGGGCAGGTCGGTGGGCCCATTGAGCATGTCGGCAGGGCAACAAAGCAGCCAGCGCAGGCCGACCAGAAGAGTCGCTGGGCTGATTGGAAGGGCTCCTGGGCAAGTCAGAGGGGCCCCTGGCTAGATCGAAAGGGTCCCTGGGCCGGTCGGAAGGCCCCTTGAACATGCCGGATGAGTTCCTAGCCAGACTGGGGGGGGGCTCCTGGGCAGGTCGGAGGGGCCCCTGAGCAGGGGCGGCGGATTGCGGGGGCAAGGTATCCAAAATTTCCCACAGTCGAAAATCCTGGGGGGCAAAGGGTAGTTTTGCCCCCCCCCCCCAGATTTTTGCTTGCTCAATCTGGGGGCAACATGACCCTTCCCCTCCCCAGGATTTTCATTTGAGGGGGGGATTTTGGGTACCCTGCGCCCCGCAATCCGCCGCCCCTGCCCCTGAGCATGTCGGCAGGGCGACAAAGCAGCCAGTGCAGTCGCTGGTCAGGTCGGAAGAACCTCTGAACAGGCCGAATGGGCCCCTTGACACACAAGAGGGGCTTCTTGGAAGGTCTGAGGAGTCTCTGGTGAGACCGGAAGGTCAAAGGACGTAGAGATCCCAGATGAAGATTAAATACAAGAGGACTTACTCCACAATACAAATATTAAAAGCGGAGCTTTCGGGTATATTGTAACACCCTTCGTCAGGGTGCTACAATATACCCGAAATATCCGATTTTATTTTGTCCTGTATAGTAAGCCCTCTTTGTGTTATATATATATATATATATATATATATATATATATATATATATATATATATATATATATATCACCCACTCCACATCATGTCTTTTCGCTTCGCGGATCCCAGATGAGTCCCTGATCAGGTCGGAAGGGCGTAGAAAAGGTCAGAGGGAACCCTAGACGATCTGAAGGGACCTTGGGCCTTTCAACAGTAAGAATACAGTTGTACAGGGAATAAAACTCAAAATTTTCGCGCCGCTCCGCGAGGCAATTTAACTACAAATGCAATTATATGCGGGTTAGGAAAAAATCGGTCAGTTTCTCGGCGCATTTATGTGTTATGTTGCTACTTTCCTATATTATTGGGCAAAATAGTTCACTTTAACACTTTTCCCGCACTTTTAAGCGCACAATATAGCAATTTTAGAGGTCCGCACCATACGCAATGCGACGCATTGATAAGAAAGCAACCCAGGGCATAATACTCAAAATTTTCGCGCCATTGCAAGTTGGTATAGCTGATTCCAAATTCGTGTCGCTGGTTCCAAAGTTGATGTGGCAGTTTGCTAACTCCAGCTCCTAAACGTTGATATGGCCCATGCCATACCTGCCATACTGCATTTTTCAGTCTTGTAACGTGCCTTTTCATGAGTTTTTTTTTTGGGGGGGGGGCCTTTCAACGCTTGGGAAGGGGCCCTTTCAACGCTCGGGAAGGGGCTCTTTCGAGGCGCCGACCCCCCCCCCCCCCCCCCTGGACGAAATCCTGGCTACGTGCCTGTGCCTGGCCTAGTTGAAGTTTTTGTTTTGAGACGACATGTAAGGAAGGAAGTTAGGAATTCATCTTTGTGTGTGACTGTGTGTCAGCAGTTTAAGTTTCGTTCTAAAGTAGTCAACCGCTCTTCTTCTTGTGTGGAGAATGTTACGGGCGGCACGTCGCTGGCGCCGTGCCAGCGATGCATTTGATGCTGTGGCCAGACTGGTCATTGATTCACCGTATTTGGAAGGTTTCAATCACGACTCATTTAGGAATATACATGATTCAGTCACTGTTTGATTCATGGATAAACATTTTGAGGAATAATTCTTTCCGATTCAAAGAATATTTTTGTTTTGGATCAAATCATGTTTGACTCACCATTGAAATAGCAATGCACAACCTTTTTGATTTAAACAGCCTTGTTTCTATGCGAGTTTTGATTCAATCACGATTCATGAATAAAACAATCCGGTGGTGAATCGATTCTTCTTTGATTCAGGGATTTTGATTGAACGATTCTAATCGATGCAATCAGAGTCGAATCAATAACCAGTCTGGCTGTGGCGACAGCGGATCGTGGACCTGTCTCGCGGAGCAACTCCTATGTAGATTTAGTTGATGTATAGCCCGGTGGCGGCGCTGTGTGCGTTCGCTCTTGACTGCGCAGTCTGTGCGACTAGGAGCGCAAGCAACTTTGTTGGCATTTAATACCTTTTGTACGGATATACTGTGAATGTAACGTTGATACTTCCGCACAGAGTATTCCCTGTGGTGAACCCGGAACAAGAAGATCTCTCAGCGGTAGGATGTACAGTACAATATACTATGTGATTGAATGCAATATCTGAATATATAAATTCGTTCTCGTGCCACGTCCAAGTTCCGTGCGACCCGTCTTTCAGGTGCACAACGCCGTAAGGTGTTGGACAGTGCCGGCGTCGCGAAAAGCTACCGCATGTTGTACACATGGTTATTGTATAGGTAAATTGAACCACTCTTCCCTCTTCATGTGCGTACTGTAAACACATTGCAAGCCACCAAGTTCTATGGTCAAATGATGTACTGGATGAGTATTATATTATATACATTGTACACTGTACAGGTGTCATAGCCGGTGCTTCAACCCAGCAACACTGGCACCACGAAGCAATGCTGATCACCACCAGGGACGTAGACAAGGAGGTGGCTACCGGGGCCCTGCGTCCCCCCCCCCCCCCCCCCCCCGAGGAAAATATATTTACACTAGATAAAATGAGATTCTCTGACGACCACCCCCCCCCCCCCAACATATGTTTGAGGAACGAAATTTGTTTCTATCACCGACGTGCCCCCCACCCCACTCCTGAGAAAAATCCTGGCAACGTGCCTGATCACCATATACCGGGTCGACACCCCCCCCCCCCCGCTTCCAGCTTCACTGGACGCTGTCGTTGAAGCGGGAGTGCTCTGCCCAGCTGCTGTCGAGAGTCTCCTTCGACTCATCTGGGCAGTAGCCCGATGGCCGTACGGCCCACTCGACCGGCGGGGATCGTCCTGGTGAACGATGGGGCCGCAGATGCCCCGCAGTTTCCGCATCGCCACGATCTTAGCCAAACTCGGGCGAACGTGCAGAAAGGTTTTTGGCACCTTGATGGGCGTCACGATGCAGGAGTCCGACACCCGTTCGAAGCACCGCACTGTTCTGAAACAACGATGTAAGCGAGGTATGATGCCTGGCGTAAATGTAGTAATGGTAGGGCATCAAAACGTCCATTATGTCCTTTGGTTGTACGACATTAAACAACAGAGAGACAGTCTGGAAGACAACCGGACAACCAAGGACCACAGCTAGTTACATGACATGAACAGCATTTTGAGATGTAATAGGCTAGCTCAATCCCTCGTGCATTGCTGACCATACCGGCGCTTTGCAATAGAGGAAAGATGACAGACAGAAAGACAATTTATAAAAAGGTTAGCGGTATGTCCTCACTTCACAATGCCGTCGTCGTTCCGCGCATAGTCCGGCCCATATGAGCCGAGAAGTCGATCACGGTGACCTGCTTGCGGAGGCTGAACGTTGGCGGCCTGCAGACAAGAAAAGAGAAACAATTACCTTTAAAAAACAATATGGCGACATAGAACACAACAATGCCTGAGTATGAACAACGTGATGACGTGAACAACAACGTGAACGACAAATGATGACGTCAACACAAATAATACTGCTAACGTAATAGCACAAGCACAAAAAAAAACATTTTGAAACAGCGTCATTTGGAGTCACTTACTGGCCTCACTGTCATTTGTCATTTGGTGTCACTGGCCAGAGGGGCGCCGTCATTACAGTGTCTTAGGTTTATTATCACATAGCCCATTATTCGGAGCCAATTAGGTACACAATACTGAGTAAATATGACTGGCCGTCACTGGCCAGATGGGCGCCGTCATTAGACGGAGGGGCGCCGTCACTGGCCGGAGGGGCGCAGTCACTGGCCGGAGGGGCTCCGTCATTAGCAGGAGGGGCACCGTCACTGGCCATAAGGCGCCGTCACTGGCCAGAGGGGCGCCGTCACTAACCAGAGGGGCGCCGTCAATAGCGGTAGGAGCGCCAACACTAGCCAGAGGGGCGCCAACACTAGCCAGATGGGCGCCAACACTAGCCAGAGGGGCGCCAACACTAGCCAGAGGGGCGCCGTCACCGGCCAGAAGGGCGCCGTCACCGGCCATAGGGGCGCCGTCACTGGCCAGAGGGGTGCCGTCACTGGCTGTAGGGGTGATGTCATTAGCAGGAGGGGCGCCGATATTAGCCAGAGGGGCGCCGTCACTGGCCAGAGGGGCGCCGTCACTGACCAGAGGGGCGCCGTCACTGGCCAGAGGGGCGTCGTCACTGGCCAGAGGGGCGCCGTCACTGGCCAGAGGGGCCTAAAAACAGACGAAATCTCATGAGTTTTGGAAATCTGTCGGACGGCCCCTCAAACCAACGTTTTGGGCCGGTCTGCATCCGCCAGAAGGCCCGAGTCCTTAATTGGAGCCCTTACTTAGTAAAATGGCAATGTTAACCTGCCAATGACTGGGGGGGCAAATATCTCCCCCGACAAATTTTCGCAATAGCTCAAAAACTAATAGCGGTATCAACGTTAAACTTTGGGTACCTTCTCCTACACACATTTTACGTCTTCTGTGCATAAATGAAGAAATTTTGTCGATAACAAAATCGAGATATCACGAATTTAGTGACGTTACTACACACGAGTTTGGCGAATAAAAAAAAACAGCTAAACTTTAACCCGCGCACTGCAGGGGGGTTGATTTCCGCCCCCCCCCCCCCCCCCCTCAGGTTTTTCAAAGATAGCGAAAAAACGGCGGCGCGCAGCGCCGCCGGGTTTTGATACACCTGTTAGGACATCAATTGCGCACACTTTGAGAGAAAAAAATATGTTCGGGTCATCTCAGGTCAGGTCACCAGACCAGATCAAGTGACCCCACCACCAAACATGTTTGCAGTTGTGCCAAAGCCAGAGTTTTTCACCGATCAGGTTGAAACTTACAGGATGTCATGAGGGCATCAGTACTTACAATTCGCATTACTCGGAATTTTGATATCGGTGAGCTAAGGTCAGGTCAATTTCGTAACCTCCCCATAATAAGTCAATGGGGAAATATACAAATGCTTCCTATTTCAAGGATATGCATGGTCCAATTACTTCTGGATCATGTTATTATAGAATATTATTGATGATCCAAGTGTAAGTTTTGTTCAGTGACCCCTATTGGGTCATTTGAGGTCATGCGAGGTCACCATCACTTTTTTGTCAATAACTCGACATAATGAAGATAGAGAAGTAAAACAGACATCAATGTGTTTGTCTCGTCGAGACACGTCTTCCCATATGCAACATGCCCTACTTGGGTCACCACTTGACCTTGACCTTAGGTCAAATTGTTAAGTTGACTTTACAAGGTCACCATATATACAGGGGCGCAGCCAGGGGGGGGGGCAAGGGGGGCAATTGCCCCCCCCCCCCCCTTACGGGTCACAGGGGGGCCCGCCGAGATTGGCCCAGATACCATTTGCATTAGCTAAATGGCTTTCAAAAAGTCACAGAGGAGCCCTCAAACCAGACAAGGGTCACTCTGGTGCATGTCAAGGGCCCTCAGAGACACTGAAGGGCTTTCGAAGCCGGCCCAGGGGGCCTCTTGGGCATGTCCAGGGGCCCATTGAGCCCACCGAGGGGCCCAAAAAACTGTCCAGGGGCCTCTCCAGCATGTCCAGGGGCCCATTGAGCCCACTCAAGGGTGCAAAAACATGCCCAGGGACCTTTCAAGCATGCCCTGGGGCCCATTGAGCCCACTCAGGGGCCCCAAAAACCTGCACAGGGGCCTCTAGAGCATGTCCACTTGTCCAGGGGCCAATTGAGCCCACCCACGGCCCAACAAACCTGCCCAGTGGCCTCTCGAGCATGTCCAGGGGCCCATTGAGTATGTTCAGGGGCCTCTCGAGCCTGGCCAGGGGCCCATTATAGTCTGTTGTGGGGCCTCTTGAACCTGCACAGGGGCCCATCATAGTTTTCCCAGAGGACCATCGAGTCTGTTCAGGGGCCCCTCGAACCTGCCCAGGGGCCATTAGAGCCTGCCCAGAGGCCTCCCGAGCTTGCCCAGGGGCCCATTGAGTCTGTTCAGGGGCCTCTCGAACCTGCCCAGGGGCCTCTCGAACTTGCCTAGGGGCCCATTGAGTCTGTTCAAGGGCCACTTGAACCTGCCTAGGGGTCATTAGTCTGTGCAAGGGCCTCTCGAGCTTTCCCATTGGTCCATTGATCCTGTTCAGGGGCCTCTCGAACCTGCACAGGGGCTATTAGAGTCTGCTTAGGGGCCTCTCGGCTTGTCAAGGGGCCATTGAGTCTGTTCAGGGCCCTCTCAAGCTTATCCAGAGGTCCATTGAGTCTGTGAACGGGGCCCTCGAGCCTGCCCAGGGGTTTCTAGCCGTCGCCTGCAGCGCCTGCTATAGCTGGAGCGCCTGCTAGCCGTGGTCGGCGCGGTTATAATGAGCGGTAATGTGCTGTACTCTGACCCACCTGGTGCAATGTTTTCTTGGGTTTCAAAATGGTTATTTGATAAGTCTGATGCGTTTTTGAATTCGTGGGGGGGGGGGGGGGGTGATGGTAGTACAAAACAATTTAACAATTTTCCTCTCAGAAGTGTGTGCTGCAATATTTGTCAGCCAGGGGCGTCGCCGACGGGAGGGTCGGGGGAGGTCTGGGCAAACTCCCCCCACTTTTAGAAGGCGGTGGAGGGTCGACCCCCTCCCCCCCCCCCCCCACACACACACTTTTTGAGGGAAAAAATAAAAATGTATCGTAAAAATTGTCTTTGCAGTGCAGTAAAAATCCAGCTAGGCATGACACAAGTTTCGCAATTGCTTATACAAATTTGGAAAATGGGAAAAAGAACTGCATTAAGTGTCTGGCAGAGGCTCTCCTTGGCGGTAATTGCTGGCCCGAGGGCCCATTCCCTTCATAAAATATTCACTTCTAAGTTTCAAGCAGGCTACATGTTTAGCTAGTTTGCCGAGTTCCGAAAAAGGCGACGCGAACGAAAAGACGAGGAGATCGGCACCCGGAAGCTGCTCCAGCGGTGCACAATTTGCTGGACCGAAGAGCTAATAGTCGAAACAGGTCAGGACCATCTCCCCAAGCCATCTCACCTCACGGTCTGGTTCCAATATTAACATTTCGTTTTCCAGGACTTAAAATTCACATTTTCACGCCGCTTCGCGGCGTCACATCGGTAGTCATCGTCATAACGAAGCCATAGTCATCGTCATCGGTTCGTCGTAACGCTGAATTGCATGAATATCATGTTTAGCTTATTATCCTCTACAAAGCACACCGCCTATATTTCTGGGTTTTATCAGGCAAAACCGTAAAAAAAATTGCGCCGCTTCGCGGCGCTAACTAACAAGTACATACCTACCTACTATAACATGAAAATCCACATTAAAAATGCTGCAAAGGCACGTATCAAAATGGGGGTACATTTTTTCGTCATTTCAGCCGCCCCCAACTCAAAAGCCGACCCCCACCTGTTGTCATGGCTAAGATATGTTTTCTCTCCTGTACGTAACAATAAAAATTAGTAATGCGCTCAGTACAATGCCTACTGAGGGTCCTGGTCCAATCCAGCTCATCAAAAGTAGACGAGAAAAAAAGCTAAAAAGGGGGCCTCACAAAATAAAGTGGCCGAAATCCGTAGAGTTTTTCATATCCAGGGGTATTTTGTGGGGGTGGGGGGCCTCTCCCAGGTGCTTGCCCCCCCCCCCCCCTTCTGAAGGTCTGGCTGCGCCCCTGCATATATATCATTCAAAGCGCCTTGACAAGATAAACACAATGGCGTAAACAGTTCTCCGTTATCTTGATTAAGTAAAAAGTTAATAGCAAAACACGATTTAGCACAAAAAAAAATGTTTTTTTTTACCTCTGGAGCCTCAAATATTGACCTGAGATCAAATATGAGGACACCTTAGCGATTACAAATTTCACTGACTGGCGTTTGCTTTTTTCCGTTTGTTTCTAACTATCATCGTTTCTGAGATATTCTGAGAATTTCTGGAGCGATGTTCTAAAACAGGAGACAAAAAACTGGAAAATTTGACCTTTGATGACCTCTGGTGACCTCAATTTTGACCTGACTTAAAAAACCACTGAAATACTTTCGATAGAACATGTATGAAGCTATCAAATGCCCTTTTCCGCTTCTCGCTACGTTGCGTAGTTTTCGAGATCTCAGGGGGGGGGCGGAAATCAACCCCCCTGCAGTTCGTGTTCGGTGCAAACCTGCAGTGCGCGGGTTAAGAGAGCATGTAAATTCTATATTTTGAGCAAAATGCAATACAAAATGTCAGAAAATAGCAAATTGCAAGGGCTACAAAATTGACTTTCGGATTTGTGAAAACTTTGGTTTTTGACCCCGCCAAAAATAATTTAAAAGAAATCAATAAAAAACATTTCTTCAGAAAAATCCCCTAAAAATAGAACATTGCAAATATATTAACAATTCACCGGATTTCGCATCTTTATACATAAAGAGGGGATTTAAAACAAGCTTTCCTTAGTAAAAGCTGCATATACTCTCTTTTGAAATAGGAAACGTGTCAATTTGTTGCCCTTTTCAGGCGGTTTGGGAGGCTTGGCCGCCTTGCCCCCTGTTGGATCCGCCAGCGGCCAAAAACATTGGGAGGGCCGAGCGGGTACCATTGGGGGAGGGGGCGAACTCAACATTAGGGGGGAGAGGGGGGGGGGGGCGAGGGCCACCCCAAAAGTATATAAATCTACACCTATGGAAGATATGTATGTGTTATACATATAAATATCAAACATTGGTTTGATCCATGCCCATGGGCATGGATCAAACCAAGGCTGCAGCCTTAAAGAATATTGTCTGTACTAATATAAAACATGATGGCTGTGTTGGAGTCCTTCACAGTAGATGTATCAATGTTTTAAAATACAAAATTTGTTGTAACAATATAAATATTTAAGCCAAAATAATGCATGATGGTTATATAGTTTCTCCACAAGGCTGTACTTCATCCCCTCCCTGGCTGTACACTTCAGTCAGGTTCTAACAGTGGACTTTCATGTTATCATAGTGTAGACAATATTGACACACTAAAGCACTCCAAAGTATTGGCAGGACAAGTAAGCTATTTTAATGTGACCGAAGATTTTATTTTCACCATGCACAGTGTGAACAGTACAGTATTTTGACACAACCAAACAATGAAACCTTACCTTCAGATTTGGATGAAATGTAGGAATATGGGAAAAGTATGAGGTTGGGACCATAGACGTACACAAGGGGGGGGGGGGGGGCAAACAGGGCAATTCCCCCTGACGGTCCAACTAGAGGCCATCTTTTCAAACTCCGCAAGTCCTCGGCGACCACAAGGGTCAGACAATTCGCCTTCGCCACACATATTGTGAATGATTGGAATGGCCTCCCATCCAAAGTGGCCTGCGCTTCTTCGCTGAATGCCTTCCAAGGCTAGATTGGACGCCCATTGGGTTCACGTCAGGTTCAGCATACCAGTGACACTGACTGAGACATGCCAGGAATCATGAACTCGATGAGAGCGGGTACTACAGGCCTTGAGGCCTAAAAATCCTGATTACTGTAAGGTAAAGTAAGGTAAGGTAAGGTAAGGTCTGTACTCTGTACGTGCCCTTTGATCAATATATATTTTTTTAAATGGTGAAAATATGCCCTTTTTTAAATATAGCTGGCCAAAACCTGAGTTTTTTTTTGGTGAGGGTACTTTATGCCCCCCCCCCCTAAGCAAAAATTGTCCCTCTTAGAGTGAATCCTGGGTACGCCACTGGTTATGACGAGCCCAGTTGAACAGCAGTTAACTTGCATTGTTGATCCATCTTGTTTTACAAGAAAATGATAATTTCCCCATTAGACAAACAACCCGGCAAAGCTGACATAGGGCTGTTACCATGGTGCCTCTAACCTCCTCCAAGTTGCTCCAACTTGCAACTGTCTGTGCAATAGGATAGAACAGTTGCCATTGGCGTACACAAGATTCACTCCAGGAGGGGGTAATTTTTGCTTAGGGGGGCATAAAGTACCCCAACCCAAAAAACTCGCCATATCTGACCCAATATATTTTTTGAGGGGCATATTTTCAACAATTTTTGGCCGTATTCCGGTTTTACACACCTTTTTATAGGAAAACCAAATATTTTTTACTAATTCTACACGTCTGATTTCATTAGAACTGCACTCAAAACAGAGACATTATCAGTACTTACCTAACAATAATATTTTGTATCACCCATCAATCCCCTCAACCAACCGCAATGACTCCGCCATTACAACTGAAATGTTAATTCAATTTACCTATATAAAGGTGTGCAAAAGCGGAATATCGCCCAACTTTTTCCTAAAAACCAAACACAAATTAATTAATTTTGTTTACCAAAGGGGCACATAGACCTTCAGGGGGGGGGGGGCATTGGTCCATTTGCCCCATCCCACCCTTGTGTACGCCTGGGACAGTTGAAAGTTGGAGCAACTTTGAGGAGGTTAGAGGCGCCACAGGAACAGACCCACAGTTGGACGTGTTTCATCATAAGGCTTCATTAGGCAAGATGCAATTTTACACAATGAATCAAAAGGTGCTGATCAAGTATTTTATGACAAAACATGTCCACCTGTTAGCTTTCTGTGTCATATGCAATAATTGTCTGGATATTAATACAATTTCCCATTATATTTAGATATATTATATCCATATTTCTATCATGGGCTGCAGTAAAATATTTACCATATTTTCATTATACTTCTGTAGAACCAATCAAGCAAGCATTTCCATGCAACAAACACATGAAATACCTGGTCTGTGTAAAAATCAGATTCATGATCAATGATGTATAAGGTCAACAAGAACAAGAACTTACCAGAAAATCGTCGCGTTCAACTCAGGGTCGCCCCGTTTCTATATTGGGATTTGCACCTTCTTACAATACAATTTCGCAAGCTCGGAATTCTGGCTTCTGATCCCGGCAATGCATCCAGTCACTGAACCAACTCGGTGGTAATAACAGACCTTGGTAATAACAACCTATATTACTTCTGTACTATTTCAAAGTTACTAAATGACCACGGCCAAAGTCTGTATAAATACCACGGCTAGTTTGCGGCAGAATCTGCGTATGACGTAATTCTGACGTCAGCGGGTATGGCGTCATACCTCATGGCCCGTTCATTCCCAGATTGTGGCCCGGAAGAGCGGGAATGAAAACGGGCCCACTAGTCCTGTGTCGAAATTACTTAACGTAGAGAGGTAATTCTTTCACCACAAACCATTTTTAGATCTGCTCTACAAATCTGCTATCTCAGTCCAAAACCCCATGTTAAAGGTGAACTATTCCCTTTAAGCACCGCAGGCTATCCACAGCTGACTTCAACGCCATCTATTTGATTGCTACAGCGCCACCTATCTAAATTAGAAACGCCTTCTGGCACCTGCTGCTTCGCGAAGCCCGGCGGCCGGTTCAAATTAACTACTACAAACGCACACCACATCATTCCTAACACAAACATAATCTACCTTTACCCATGAGAGCCTCGGTGGTCCCGGGACTGCCAGCTGATCTCGCACAGACGGGCAAATCATGACGTGGGCATAATAACGGACATATGATGTACAACACGTCAGGTACGCCTTAGCATCAGTCCTACTGACGTAAAACATATTGTATCTTTCCCATGGATTCAACACGTATTTTACGACCGAACTGTATGGTTTTACAAAATACTTCACCGTTTTTCGTGAAAACTGTGTACAACCTTTGCGCTTGTTTCTCCGCGAGGAGAGCTTGAAAGATCTCCTGCTTACGCCGCGTCAGGTTCTCGCTTACATACAGCTGTTGAGTCGTTGCTGCTCGCTCGTTGCCTGCAGATGTAGCCGGGCCGCCCGTGTCGTGTCCGGGGCCCGTCCCTCCTCCAGGTGCCAGCACGACACCCGCGGTGCTCGCGCCGCCCGCGGAAGTCGAGGCGGGCGCGTCGCTCAGCGCGCCCGGGCCGCCCGCAGCTGTCGAGACGGTTGCGGACTCACCGGCGCGCCGGGTGGTTAAACGGTTACCGAAACGGTTCTCGTACAGCTTATCGCGCACCGAACCTTTTCCAGATTTACGGAACCGACACACAATGCGCTTTCCCCTCGAGACATGAAAACACTCCTCGATGTCATCTCCGGCTACCGACACGTCTGGCAGGAAGCGCGTCAGCATCGTCACGGTCGTGGCCGTCACGTCTTCCGTCCAGACCTGCTCCGGCGGTGCCGGAACAGCTGAGCCTGAGAAGATGAGGTCTCGCTTTTTGCGTTCGCTGCTGATCTTGTCCATGCCATCCTCTAGTTCTACCACGCGGGATTCTCTGTTGTGCAGACGGTTTTCGATGTCTTCGATGTAGTTATCTCGTTGTTCGACGTGCTTCTCCAAGTCTCGAATGCGGGTATTCATTCTACCAATTTCCTCTCTCAGCGCCGAGAACTCTGAAGCCATGTCGCCTCGAATCTGCTGAGTCATGTTCTGCATTACCGGAGCGGAGGGTCAGCTCAGTGAGCGGCTGATCAGCAGCGGCGTCAGCTGCGCTCGAGGCTGAAGACACGGAGCCTTGTAGAGAGTCTCGTCTTGGCCTCTTCGTCGGACTTGCACTTCGGGTGCCATCGCTACGGCGTCCGTCCAGCCGCTCGATCATGTCCTTGACGGAGCTCTGGTTACCTGCCGTGAGGCCGGCGCTGGCGCCACCCCTGCCACTGCCCGCGGCGCGGTCGCGGCCCGGCTCGGTGTCGGGCAGCCTGAGCCGGGCGGGAACGAGCTGACCGGGGCTGTTCAGCTGATTGCGACAGCTGTGTCCGGCCCTATGGAGTCGCCCGCGATCCTGCTTTGCCTTTGCTGGGCATAGTCGTCGTCGATGTACGTCGCACGACGACACCAGCCGGTAACGTCGAACACTTAGGTAGAATGTCACATATGGCTTCTGGTGTACTCACGCTGCCCCACTGCCGGTGCGACGGAAATCACACTCACTGATTTCCGGTCGTGACTACTAACCGTGGTAATAAACGCGTGCTCGCCTGCAATACTACCGCTGCACTACTACCACCACGTACACTGTTTCGTGTGTAGCACGGCTCTCGTCACAACTGCGCGCTCACTATGGCCGCATGACTCCGCTCAAGCCGGTCAAATCGCTGACCTGTCGCTCCGCGCGTGCGCACCAGCCGGCGACCGGGGGTGAACTGGGATGCAATCGCTTAGCAGGCGCGTAACCACCACTGGGGTCACTGGGGATCGGTCTCCAGTAACATTTTCGTATTATAACATTACGCCTATGGGCGTTGCATGGAAAGAATCGACTTCAAAGTGCCTCCGTCCCCAACAACTTTCGGAAGGTGGTTACGCCCATGTCGCTTAGATGACCTTAAATTTGATATAAGGTCAATAGTTTAGGCTCCAGAGGTAACCAAAGGTCATACTGGAATTTTCTTCCAAAAAGTTGCTCGTGCATAACTTTTTACCTAATATAGGGCAATAATTGTAACTATCGTGTTCGCCTCGTCAAGACGCTCCGAACCATACTTATGGTGACCGGATCGGGTCAAGTTCAAAATTTGACCTCAGGTCAAGGTCATTTGGTGACCCAAGTTGGTCATGTCGCATATGGGGAAACGCATCTCGACGAGATAAACACTGTGGTATCAGTCATACGTTTCTAGCTAGCATGCCTCTAGCTCTCCCGTTTGTTCCTTGCATTCCCTAAAATTTCAAGAGGCACATCCAAACGCCTCCCTTCCCCAGTACGGTGCGGGTTAATACACTGTGCTTGGATCCATGCAAAATAAAACGCGCGTGCATCAGCGTTGACAAAGCCAGGAGGAAGCCAAATACAGTTCAGTAAAATTTCGGCCTGACCATTTATGGTACTGGACTAGTGATTAACATGAAGGTTTGTTTTGCTCTCTCACGTATTTCGCAATATCTCGGTAAACTACCGCCAATGTCGTCCCCAAACTTTCGGTACCCTCTTTCACATCAAGCACCGCTCACTAAACGGCTACACGTTTTAGCAATGACAAGGGCATAATGCCAAAGCCTCTTGCCATTTTTGCACATCCTACTCCTATTCTGAACTCCAGACGAAAAACGTTAACATTTAATTCTAACTGGCTATTTGTGCGTTCAAGTTGGGGAAGAGACAATCAGATGTTTTAAATTAATTAATTATCTCTCCGGAAATTTAGGCAATTTGAGAAATTGGGCCAAATTATGGCGCTTTTTTCCTTTCTAACCTCCCAGATTCATGTCTTCTACAGGTTTAAAAGTCCCAGCCTTTGGACGTCAAAGTCCCGTATAAACTACGCTAGGCTACGTTCGCGAACGGAATAGGAATAATATAAAATATAAAGTCCCGTGTAAACACAGTTTCTATCTACACTAAAATTTGCGCATAAACATCTCAAACATGGGCGTAGCCAAATAATATTGTAACGCTCAACTTCACTCATTAAATAAACTGCTTCGCTATTTGGCACATGTTAAGTTTCATCTTCAATACTAGAGATGTACCTAGGGACCGATGATTGTGAGTATCCAAGCCCACCTAAGACAATGGGTAGCAGATCTCCCCCCCCCAAAAAAAAACTAGTTATTGCGATGTTTGAAATTGTTGACGCGATCTGTTCTCCGTGCTTCTCTCATTTTGACCACACTCCAGAAAGCCTGTGCGCAGCTTCCAGACAGGTATGCAGCAACTGGTTGACACCAGGCCCTGGATCCGTTGGTTATGCATTCCCAAGTCATGCGCGAGACCGTCTCCACATTTGTTGCGATGCTGTATGTTGTAAAAATCAGCCATGTATCGCGCCAACTGATCACACATACCTGCTACGAAAATACCCTATCGGCTCACCAGTCACCACTACTGCGTGTTGTCATTGACCTCATTTCGTCAACTCTCGACAGTTGTACCGCACATCAGTAGCACACGCACCTAAAATTAGCACATCATTAGCACACGCAGTTACCTTACACGACATTGACAAGATAATTATCATGTCTCAGATCCAGAGTTCGCCATGGGCTGGGCTGGCCCTATGGGCCATGGGCTGGGCATGGGCTGGGCCTGGGCTGGGCCTGGGCTGGGCCTGGGCTGGGCCTGGGCTGGGCCTGGGCTGGGCCTGGGCCGGGCCTCAACTTTAAGGAAATCACTGGGCTCTGGATGGGCCTGGGCCTGACAATTTTGAAGTAATGCGCGCGTCGCACAAGCTCAGGTCAGAGCTCAAAAATATTTTAGCCAGCAGTTCACCTACACAGCAACACACTGTTGCTGTGGCTGTGGCTTTTTGTTTTTTGGTTAGCATAGTTGGTTCATTGTTTCACATAATTGTATAGTATACAAGTAAATATGTTAGGATAATGATTGCAAATTTTGTGAAAATAATGATATGCTTAATCTGAACGGACCGGACCGGGCCTGGGCCTCAATATTATAAATTTGACCGGGCCTGGTCCGGGCCTGGTCCGGGCCTGGGCTTGGTGTTCATGGGCATGGGCCGGGCTGGGCTGGGGGTTGGTGGGCCCGTGGCAAACACTGCTCAGATCCCGTGCTGTAGGGGCCCACTCAAAAACAAATGACCGAAATCCGCGAAGTTTTCTAAAAAATGTGGGGGCCCGCTCACAAGGAGGCCCGCTCTTAGGGCTCTGGCCCTCCTAAATGGAATCCTGCGTGCGCCACTGATTATAGGTATGTCAAAATATCATATTGTTTTGAACCTTTGTTAGACTTTGACGTTTCTGAACAGTCGCGATTTTGCAGCACATGCCAGTTTTTTTCTCTCAATAAATTCATGAAATTATTTGAAGTTTTATAGCAAAATAGCCATATTAAACATATCTCTATAATATATTTGATATTACTATTCGTGTCATTCATGTCACTTGTACAAAATATAGATATAATCGATTTTGTTTATGCAGAGTGGAATCAATGGAATCGGATTCGGAATCAAGCTTTTTAGGTGCCCTGGAACTTTCCGGGATTTGGCCTCAAACCAACTTGTTAACATTTCTAGATACGCGTACCTCCTACTCATAGGAGTTGGTAGCTCACAGCGGAATAGTGCGTCAGCATATGGACGGAGTTCTGGGTGCAAAACGGATACGATGATGCACTGATTGACTGATATAAAGCAATCGATGCAACATTCGATCAGATGACTGATCGATCGATCGATCGATTCGATCTGATCAGATGATCAGATAACTCTTCAATGCAGCATTTGTTGCATTGAAGTTCCGGAATTGCCAATGGCCAATATGACATGCATGGGCGTCGCCACGGATTTTTTCACTGGGGGGGGACGCACATTGACGGATTCAGAACGGTGGTTTGGGGGGCATGGGGGGTTTGGGGGGGGGGGCAAATTCCAAAAAGTGTCACACAATGCTGAAAACTCATCGGATTTCGCTTGCATAGCTGCATAGTTTGCATAGCTAACACTGATAGCTGATTTAAAACAAACTTTGCTTAGTAAAAGTTGCTTAGATTTTCTTCTATATTAGGAAATGTGTCAATTTTGCTCCGATTTTAGGCGTTTTTTGGGAGCCATGGCTGCTTTGCCCCCCCCCCCCTGGATCCGCTAGTGGGGACGCATGTCGCATGGATGTCAATGACCGCATCAATTGTACATTTTTATCTTGGTAACTATTATCGGCATAATCTAATCCGATTATCTGATTTCATGGCAGGATATAAATCAAACGCAACAACAAGAACGATAATGATAATATAGGAATGAATTCAGCATAAAAGATCATCGAATCTGTATCCTCAATGACCTTTTTATGTTCAGAAGATCAATTATGAACACGATCGGATTTATATTTTCAGAAACAATGTACTAAAAATACGATACCGAACCACTAGCTTCCTTAAGTTAGTTTTTGTCTTCGTCAACTGTTAAAGCACACGCCACGCATTCAAAATGTTCGACAGGACAACAAATATTTGCACGTCTAAACTAGGTCGCTACACGAGATGTCTTGAAGCGAGATGCGTCGCTTGCAGAAGATGAATAAGCAATGGCAAAATGAAAACATCCAACCCTGATTTCCTCGGACGGTGTCACGGGTTCCGCCCGTATCACTATTTACATGGAGCCGAACACACGCTCTCGGCGGGGATTGAGGCTGATGAACGCCGCGACCACCCGGTCGGAGCTCACGGCAGCCACCCGGTCACGGTGAACGTGACAGACCGCCACCGAGTTCAGGCGCGCCTGTCCCATCGTAGACCGTAGCCACGTCTTCAGTCGCCGAAGCGCACTGAAGCTACGCTCAGCCGTCGCAGACGACGCTGGAAGGGTGAGCAGTAGTCGGATCAGCTTTACCGCGTCGGGGAACATGGCACGAGCGTTTTGTCCGAGAGCAGTCACCACGGCTATTACCGCGTCAAGATTCTCCGGCGGCTGGCTCTGTTTGTAAAGAACCTGCAGCTGCGGCACCAAGTCAGCCACCGACACCTCTGCCCTCCACGGACTGTCCTTCAGCAGCTCGTCGAGCTCTGTGATGTTGCAGCGAGACAGCAGAGCCTTCTCAACCTTGGCATGTTCTGTGATGCCCTCCTGATCGAATCGTTCGGCCAGTTGCATGCAGGCTGCGTCGATCGCCAGCAGCAGCTCCCCACGCAGGTACTGGGCCAGGTCCCTGGCGTGGTGCTGCTCTCCAGCTCCGGCGAAACGAGCTGGGACGCGCTTCTCACGGGGCAGCGCGACAGGCGTGTCACAGCTGGACGCCTCCACCTTTCGCAGAAACTCCTGGATGGAGTTGTCGGCCCCGTCACGCTCCGCTTGCAGCAGCTCCTTGGTGAGCTGAACACTGCTCAGGAGCTGGGACACGGTGCAGCGTGAGCCCTGGAGGACCTTGTTGAGGCGATCCAGCGGCGACAGCACCACGCGCGCCAGGTGAAGCGCCAGCAGCGTGGACTGCTTGCGCAGCTGTGCGTGCAGGCCGGCTGCTCTTGCCGCGATATGAGTGCGGCCGGCGCCCAGCACTTCTGCTGTACTCAGCACCTCGTCGTACCGGGCGAGAGCCGCGTCCATCGCTTGCAGCCGGACTGTCCACCGGGTGGGACACAGAGGCCGCAGCTTTTTAGGCGATTCGCTCTCGCCCACACAAAGTTCCGCGAACTTCTCGCGGAACTTCATCGATTCTCCAAACAAGCGGCCCACCTCGTTGATGGTGAACAGAGCGTTTCGGATCAGCACCGACACATCACAGCTGTCTTTGGCGACGAGGTTTACGCAGTGGGCACCGCAGTGGACGAATAGGGCCAGAGGCTGTTTATCACGGAGAATGGCCTGTACCCCGCGAACTCTCCCAGCCATGTTGGCAGCTCCGTCAAATGTCAGGCCCCGGAGGCGAGCCAGAGGCAGGTTCAGACGCCGCAGTGCATCTTTGATCAGTCGAGACAAATCGGCACCTGTCGTTGACTGGGCTCGGTAAAATCCCAGGAACTCCTCATGCACCTTGAAGTCTTTGTCCACATACCTGACACAGATCGACTGCTGCTCATCGCCACAGATCGACTGCTGCTCATCGCCGCTGGTCGTGTGCCGTCGACCACGACCGAGAAGTGAACCACGCTCGGTGAGCCATCAGCTGCGGTGTCGCGCATCTCCAAGATGATATCGCGGAGGACCTCGTGGCTGATGAGTTGCAGCACCTCGTTTTGAATGTCAGGATGTGTGTAGCGTTCCCTCCTCCGCAGCCACCCCTCCAGCTCCGCGCTGTCGCTGGCTCGCAGCTTCAGCAGCTCGACGAGGTTTCCTTCGTAGGTCTCGTGGCCCCTGATCGCCAGACCTTGCCTAGCCAGGTACATGATGCTGGTGATGAGCCTGGTAAGGTTAGCCCTGTTGACCTTCTGCTGTTTGGCGTCTGCTGTTTCAATCACCTTCGTGATTTGTCACCTTGACGGTGGCAGGTTACCTAGATGATGTTCAGATCGTGCGTGCTGCGCGAACCTCTGCCGCGCCTTCTTCCAGTTGTTGAAGCCGTCGCAGGTGAACGCGGTCTCCCTCGCCGGGCTATCATTGCCCTGCTCACTCGCCCGAGCACAGTGGAAGCACAGCACTTTGCCCCGAGCGGAGCAGAAGTGAATCCAGGGATGCAGCGTGTACCAGTGGTCCATAAACGCCACCTTCCTTCCGCTGAGGATTTGCTTCGGGATGGAACTCCCAGGCGGCTGATTCGGTGCGTCCATATCCACGATGCGCCATGGTGTCAGATCGCAGGGACCAGAAGGACCGGGAGCAGGATCAGGCGGGAGAGCTGCTGGCAGAAGAGGAAAAATGGATGAGAGACGAAAATGGAAACAATAGTTTGCGGTAGGGGTCGGGATAAACCGAATTTGCTCGATAACTCATAAAACATATACGCAACAATACATCCATATCATAGCTTAGCAGCAGGTAGGACTAGCATAACACATCATAATATCACGCACGTTCAATGAGTGGCAGCCTTTTGAAGTTAAATTAGGTACACGTCAGTCGTCACTATTTTCATTAGCGGCAAGCACTATAGGCATTGCCTTGGGGTCAAAAGAGGACATGCATATGTTGCACTTGCTCTGAGAAATGCGGCGTTCTGGAAGCCATGGTTCAAAGGAGCAGCAGACAGGTGCAGACTGCAGAATGCAGTCTAACAAAGCGCCAGTGCCCCCGCTGCAACGAGCGCCACCTATAGTGCATGGTACATAGACATATAGCGCCACCTATATGATAGAAATGAACTGTGTGGACCTCCGAAAGAGTCCCAAGATTTGACCCTGGGGGGGGGGGGTAGTTTAAGTCCCTTTTGGGTCGTCGACCCAATCAGCACCAGGGCACAACACTAACAATGTATCATCGCGCCATCAGCCTCCAATCTCCTCCGCTTTTGCCACCTCGATTTCGGGAGCAAGTTGGATGCGTTTGGAGGAGGTTTCGGGCGAGCTTGGAGCAGATTGGAGCAGCCACAGGAACGACCGGAGGAGCTTGGAGGAAGTTAGAGGCAGTTAGAGCCAATTGGATGTACCACGGGAACAGACCCTATATTTCCAACCATGGTCTGCCGCACAGACTCGCTACACATGCGCGCTGTTATTGCCCGATCAGTCTGTGGGTCGGGCCAGATCCGCTCATACGTAGATCCCCCCCCCCCCTAGATGACTGAAGATCTCGCATTCGCTCGATAATTATGCACATCTTACGACTTATAAATATGCTGGTTACGTGACACAACGTGCCGCTGCACGTAAGTCCCGACTCTGTTCCAAGACTGGTTATTGATTCGACACTGATTGAATCGATTGGAATCGTTCAATCAAAATTCCTTGAATCCAAAAATAATTGATTCACCACCAGATATTTTGATTCATGAATCGTGATTGAATCAAAGCCCGAATCAAATCAAGGCTGATTGAATCAAAGGATTTAACGATTCTTAACGATTCAAGTACACTGGTAAATTGTGCAAATACATGCAGTCCCAGTGGCTACATTAATTTATACTGAAATAGTATTGCTGTAACAATGTTCTAATGATCATATATATGTATGTTTCCATTTGGATTGATTTGACATAAATTGACCACATATATTTAAATGTTGAATCAAACGTGAATCGATTAAAATATTTTTTTATTCTTTGAATTGGAAAGAATCAAATCTCAAAATTGTATCCGTGAATCGAACGGTGATTGAGTCATTCAGATTCCAAAATGAATCATGATTGAATCGTTCCAAAAAAGTTGAATCAATAAACAGTCTGCTCTGTTCTCGTGACGTACCCTAAGAATGCCAGCGGAGCCGTTCTGCGGCCTAAGGGTAGAGAAGCCGGAATCACAGGGCAACATGATCGGCAGCGCAGGCGTACGGACCGGCCCGAGCAATGTGGTGGCCGGTGTCCCAGCAACAGACAGAGGCAGCGCCGAGCGTTACTACTTACTGAGCAATCAAAGTGTGAAAAATAAAACAAATAGTGCAGGAATATCACAAAAGTCGAAGATGTATACAAGGTCATCGCCTTACAGTTGTGCTTACCTACACTCAGATGCTGGGAAGTGGAGGCCGCAGCAGGAGAGGCTGAGGCGGACAGCTCTCGGAAGGTGGAGGCCGCAGCAGGAGAGGCTGAGGCGGATGGCTCTCGGAAGGTGGAGGCCGCAGCAGGAGAGGCTGAGGCGGACGGCTCTTGGGAAGTGGAGGCCGCAGCAGGAGAGGCTGAGGCGGACGGCTCTTGGAATGTGGATAAGGGGCCGGCACTGCAAAGCCAAAACAATGATGAACAACTGTTCGCAAATTTAACATGTTAACACTTACCTATATTTTTAGTTGCATTTACAATCACAATTAAAACACTCCAATATAAAAGATTATTTCGAATATTTCGACACTCACGGGCTATGGTTAAGACGCTCGGGCTCGTACGTATATTTTTCGGTTTTCGGTAATACTTCAGTAACGCACCTCCCCAGTTTATCGCAGTCTTGAGGCACCTATTAGAATAAGAATTAGTCAGCTGACGGTATATTTTATTGCAGATTGAAAATGCCGCCGAATAATTTCGTGAGCCGGTGATTGACGTGCAAGGTCACGTCGTGGTGGCGGCCGCTCTCAAATACAAGTCTTGCGCTCCGCCAGGAATGGAGGTTTAGTGAGAGCGTGATAGGGTTTAGTGAGCACTGAGCGGCATTTTCATTCTGCAATAAAATATACCGTCAGCCAGGGGCGGAACTTTATATCTCTTTGGGAGGGCCCAAGCCCCCCCCCCCCCTCCCCCAATGCTGAGCTGAGCCCCCCCCCCCCCCAATGGTGCTCCGGGCCCCCCCAATGTTTTCCAAAATGTGTGCCCCTCTAAAATTTCAAGGACTACCCGTATAGATTGTTCTGTTTTGAATTTTGCGTATTTCATCATATCAAGATGTGATTCCATCTAAGGAGTATTCCATCTTAGAAGTACACGAGCATTGCGATTCCATCTGCGACTGCTTTTCGATTATGATATAATGGGTAAGTTGGTAGCCTGGATTCTCTCCTGCTAACAAGTCCGTAGATACAAGGTTCAAGCGTTCAGATTAGCGAATAGCGGAAGTGGAGCATGACGAATTAGCGATCGGAGTGTTCTATTTAACCCTCGCCCTACGGGAGTTTTTTCACCTTCGCCCTACGGGGGGGGGGCCTGACAGGCCCCCCTGTTAACTTCCAAACCAAGCAACTTAGAACAATGCGGTGAGTACCAGCATGTTGCCTGTCATGAGAGGAATCTAACAGTATGCGATTTTTAGGTTTCAGTTCAACGGATGACCTTCCAGGTCAAGTGAATGACCTCGGATTTACCACGTCCAGAACAGCGATTTTGCTCTTTAAAAAACCCTCAAAATTAGAAATTGATAAATTTAAATAAAAAGGCATGTTCCTAGACCAGTTTTGGCTCAGAGATACAGAAAAGGTAATTATTTGTTCGTATCTTGTCCAAAAAAGTCAAAAAAAGTTATTTTTAAAAATGACGTCATCAGTTTCTTATACTTAGGGAGCCATCACTCAGTTCAAAATGAAGATATTGCTTTGAAATTTGGTATGAGTATTTTCCATACTCAGTTATCTCACATATATTCCGGTTTTTCTAATATCTTTGAATATTTTGATTTTATGGGGATTTGTCCAAAACAAATCATTTTTTTTTAAATTTAGGGGTCAAATTTTTTTTATTAAAAATCTGAAATTGCTTTTTTAAAGAGAATGCCATTTAGTATCTTTGGTCAATTGCGTTTGCAATTTGCTTTACAACTCTATTTTCTACGATTTTTTTCAAATATTTCTAATTTTTTACCAACATGACGTCATCAAAACCTCATTATTTCCCAAATTTCTCAACCAATTTCAAATAAATTTTACAGCCTACGTATAATTGCTGTAAACTCAGCTACCGAAAATTTCAGAAACATGCACCGCATTCGTAAAAAGTTATTCAAGAAAAACCTCAGGGGGGGCTGTCAGCGAGGGTTAAATGGTGTTCAATGGAATTTGTTATAAATTTATTGTTTGCCTGAAATAAGGCTGATATTTTATGCAGCCTTTTGGGCTCTCTGGTATTGCAATATCCTAAATATCCAACATCCATGCTAAAAAAATAGTTTGATCCGGAGGAACATCGAGGGGATCGTGCCATCGAAGGGGCAAGGGCATCGGGTATGGAGTCATCGTGGCCAGGGGGGCTAGGGGTCCATGGCTCTTCCAGGAGGTTAACCGAGGTCGGCCTGAGGGGGTCTTTGGTTGACCAAACGAACCCTCGGTCAGCATGAGCGAGCCTCGTTGGGTCTGGAGGGGAGCTCGGTCGATCTGAGGGCGCACTCCGTCGACTTGAGGGAGTCCTTCGTCCACCCGAGGGGGTTCCAGTCGGCCTAAGGAGCCATTGTTTGGCCTGAGGGTTCCCCTGCCGGCCTGATCGGCCTCGGTCGGCTTGAGGGAACCTCGGCCGGCTTAAGGGAACCTCGGCCGGCTTGAGGGGCCCTAGGTTGGCCTGAGGGGTGTCCAGTCGGACTGACGAGCTCTGCTTCGGCCTGCAGAGGGGGGGGGGGGCTCTGTCGGCCTGGAGGGGTCCTCGGTCGGCCTGGGTGGGAGCTCGGTTGGCCTGAGGGGCCTTCGATCGGCTTGAGGGAACCTCGGCCGGCTTGAGGGGCCCTTGGTCGGTCTGAGGAGCTTTTGTTCGGTCTAAGGGGCTCTTTGTCGGCCTGAGGGACCCTTTGTCGGCTTGAGGGTACCTCAGGCGGCCTGAGTGGCCCTCGGTATACCTAAGGGGACCTCGGTTGGCGTGAGGGGCCCTCGGTTGGCCTGAGTGGCTCTCGCTTAGCCTGAGTGGCCCTCGGTATGCCTGAGTGGGCCCTCGGAATGCCTGAGGGGACCTCGGTCGGCGTGAGGGGCCCTTGGTCAGCTTGAGGGGGCCTTCAGTTGGTCTGAGGAATCCTCGGTCGGCCTGAGTGGCTCTTGTTCGGTCTGAAGGGACCTCAGCCAGCTTGAAGTTTATTTTCGGTCTGAGGGTTCCTTGGTCGGCCTGAGAGGCTCTCAGGCGGCCTGAATTGACCAATTGTCTGCCTGAGGGGGTCCTCTGGCGGCCTCAGGCGGCTCTCGGTCGTTTTGAAGGGCCCTAGGTCGTCTTAGTCGACTTGAAGAAAAAAACTTGTTCGGCCTAAGGTGCCTTCGGTCAGTTTCAGGAGGTGCCTTTACGGCCTGAGGGGCCTTCTGTCAGCTTGAGGAGGCCTTCGGTTGGCCTGAGGGGCCCTTAGTCGGCCTGATTGACCCTCGGTCGGCCTAAAGAGGTCCCTAGTGTGTCTGTGGGACTCTTCTGTCGGCCTAAGGGGACTCTCGATCGACTTGAGGGTCCCTTGGTCGGCTTGAGGGGGCCCTTGGTCGGCCTGAATGAGAACTCAGTCGGCCTGAGGGGGCCATCGGTCGTCTCGAGTGGCTCTTGCCAGGCCTGAGCGGGCCCCAGACTGGTCTTAGAGGGCCATTGTCTAGGCCGGAAAGAACCCGGCGGTCTGGGAGGGGCCTCAGTTGGTTTGATACAGTATTTTCCAGGCCTTAGAGCCTTAGGCTCCGTGTTCTGAAATGACCTTTGGCATGCCTGAGAGGGCCCTGTTCCTGTCTGAAAGGTCTGTTTACCAGTTTGAAAGGACCCTTAATCGTCCAAGGGGGGGGGGGGTCGCTTTCCCGGCCTAAGAGAGCCCTAAGTCCCTAAGAGAGAACCCTCCGCTTCTTTGAGAGGATCATCGGTCTACCAGAGATGACCACCGTCTGTTCTGAGAGGGCCTTACGCTTGTCTAAGAGGGCCATTGTCAGACCTAAGAGGGCCCTGTGCAAGTCTGAGAAAGCTCTCGGCCATTCTGGAGAGCCCTTAAACGAGCTGAGAGAGCCATTGGTCGGTCGGAAGCAGTCTTGCAGACTCGGAGTCGTAATCTGAGTCTATTGAAGTCGATATTTTTTGCCGGAGTCGGAGTAAATTAAATTTTGCCGACTCCGTCTGGCATGTGACAATTATGTATGAGGAACGTGTTTTTCAGATGCATTCTTAAAGGGATATTGCCACCTCCGGAGGATTTCTAAAAAGCAACTTAAATGAATGGAGGGGATCATCAATCATGTATGCTCAAGCTCAAACTTGCTCCTGCAGCACCTAAAGCAGTGTATCGGCAAAGCATTTTGTATGTATTTCTGACTCCAAAACGTTGGTCCCAGCTGTGCTCAGTACTAGATTCATGATGGCCGCTCTCATCCAGTTTGGCTGTGGTATTGGCGCCCGCCCCAAGCCCGTACGAATTCGCCGAGACTTGACCTTGAAAAGTATATATGTGTTATAAGGTATAGGTCACATAACTCCTACGGTCCCAAAGTCGAGCCATAGCAATTCTTGCTGTTTTATTATGAAAGAGGCTAAGGTTGTTGAAAATATAATTAACCGCATACACTTTTTAATTTTAAAGTGCACTGACGGAATGGTGATGTGTTTGCAACATTCAAAAGAAAATAACAGTCTGCAAAGAAGTGATTCTAAATAGTGATGTGGCGACTCCAACTTTACGAATGCTTGGCAAGCATGACTGGTGCAATTTTTTTTAAAATATAATGGGGGGAGTTTCGGGGGAGCCAAACTTTGCAGGTGAAATCAGACACGCTTAATCGACCGATACACACCAAATACTCCATATTGGCCTGCGAGGTGGCAATGTCCCTTTAATTGGCCACCGATGGCGATAATTTAACATTTAACGGCTTCAAAATTGCGTTGCTGTCCTTAAAAAAAATGCTATGACCAGTCAGTGTTTACCTATCAACTTCAGTTAAGAATTTTTTAATTTTATGGTCTGAAACAAGGAAATTAGAGAATAAAAAAGTATTTTTCCCTGTATGAAACGGCCAAAATAGTTCCACAATTGTAATAATTGTAATAGTTGTATAATAAGTATATTATATAATAATTATACACAATATATACATATATATATATATATAGTATTGGACGTTTAGTTTCAACTTGAGCATTCGGCCGTTGGGCCCCCCCCCCCCCCCCCCAACCGATTTCATAAAGTTCCACCACTGCCGTCAGCTGACTAATTCTTCTTCTAATATACGATAAACTGGGCCTGTTCCAGTTGCGCCTCTAACCTCCTCCAAGTTGCTCCAACTTGCAACTGTCCTATCCTAATGCACAGACAGTTGCAAGTTGGGGCAACTCGGAGGAGGTTAGAGGCGCCACTGGAACAGGCCCACTGGGGAGGTGCGTTACTGAAGTATTACCCTGAAAAATCAACGACATGGAATGCCCTAGTTCAAGTTATGCTACACCCAACCCGTGAGACAGCACATTATTTCATATTCTCCTTTTCAACAGTCAGTTTGTTTTAGTAACAGGAGTTGCAGGTGATGAGACCTGGATTTCCTTACCGTTTTGAGATGAAAAAACTATCCAGCTTTCTCTGCCGCTTCATCTTTTCACACTATTGCTCAAGCAAACCAACGTTCGCACATTTCCGCATGAATGAACGCAACGCTAGGAAGTGTCGTTGCCGTTGCTACCTCCTGAAAGATTCCATTCAGTCCCATTACGTCATGGATTCGGCCAATGGAAATGCAAGCTTTGCAGTCCTCTGCACAACTGCAATGTTTGTTTGTTTTATTTGGTTATTTTGGTTTGTTTCGTATATTTTATCGGACGACAGGCGTTCGGCCGCTGTGAGGGGCCTGGATCATGAATGGCCGCCTGTCAACGTCCCTCCCATATTTCGCTATCGCCCAGCGCTAGTACCCTTCTATGATATATTTCCAAAAACTTAGCATGGATTGTAGAGAGTTCTTCAACCATTGAAATTATACCAAGCATGAAGCATGCGGCTATAGCACTCGTGTATATAAATTCCAGCGGCTCAAAGGGACTAAAGTATAAAACTGATTGCTGTTTGTACACAGCATATTGATGGATGTACGGGTTGTACCCATGACGTCACGCAATTCGCTGCCTTGGCTGAATTGTATCTAGGGCCTCAGAATGAATGGTGAATGAATGGATGAACTTGACATTCAATCATAGCAGAAGTCAATCTTGTGTACCAACTTTTGGCTGCCATATCATAATTGTATTTTCTACAAAGTAATTAAGTATCTACATCTTTAAGTACAAAGAAAGGACTCAACGATATAGGGTTAAAAATGACATGTATTTTGAGCTAAGAATAAATTTACTTTTTTATTTATTTTTATTTTGTCTTCAGTTTCATATCCTTTGGAACGAATTCAGCAAAAAAGCAAGTCTGCTTTCTTGGGGAGGACGTCCTCCCCTGATTTTTGAACTGGGGGGACGCGTCCCCCCCCCCCCCCCCCCGCCGCCGACGCCCATGATGACATGTCGCGATTTTCCACGACTGTCGCACCTTGGTCATCCTAGATCTAACGCGTGCTGCCATCTGCATCGTTTGTCCAAGCTTTGTGCTGCCACCTAATGCCATCACTCGCGGCGGAAAAATGCTGTTCGTTGCCTTCAGTGCACTGTTTTCAAATGTCGCAGAAATACCCACAAATGGGATGCTTGTAAAATGATCCATCATGGATAGCGCCGTCGCCGTTTCTATGTCCCATAAAAATTGAATTTGTCTTGCGATAGCTCTTTTTAAAGGCTGAATAGCTTTTTCTGGAGTTATCGAATTGGAGTGATATGTTCGATTTCTAGTCCCGATCTTACTAGCCGGTCAGCTTCCTCGTTGCCGCCAGGAATTTCTGAGTGGCCGTGAACCCAGAGAAAGACCGTTTTTTTCCGCGATATTTCTCTGGTGACTGACTGTATTCTGAAAACGAGGTTTGACATGGAATTGGGGTTCTTGAGTGCTGATTTAGAATCAGAGCATATCACTGCATCCTGAACGTCGTGAGGTTTGATATATATTAATGCTTGGAATATTGCTAATAATTTCGCTGAGAAAATAGAGGTGAGAGGAGGAAGTCGGAATCAGCAGAGGGGAAAAAATGTGCCGCCACGGTGACGTACGGCGGTGGAGCATCGCACCCACTGCCGTCGAAAGAAGCCGTCGACAAGACTGCTTGCTGACTACCCGCAACACATTAATCTATTTTTTCACCAAAATATATATAAAAACGTCTCAAAAGAATCCGTTTCGATTGGGCTGACCACTTTAGCTCATTTTGACTATATTTCTTCAGAAATATTAAGACTTTTTTAAATATAAAGACGTTTTCCAGTGTTTTGTATACAATCTTCATACACGCTCCAAATGCCGACTTTCCACCGGAAATACTTCACGGTGGGATTGGTGAAAGAGCAAAATAAAGCTATTTACTGAACGAAATCCCATGATATTTTATACATACCTAAAGCAGAATTTTTTCCTCTTGGTTGATGCATGACTTTTCGAACATGGGTCTGTTTTTATTTCTTGTAAGCCATTGTTGTACACAATTAGAGGTGAAAAACTGCCGACGGCCTGCCGACAACGGTGGAAGAGAACTTTTGAGAAAACCAGGCAAGATTTGTATAAGGTCTGTAGCTAAAACAAATCCAAAAAATCATTGACTTTATCCTGTAGAAAATACTTTAGAAAGCTTGTATTTTATGATTCGTAATCAAATACATTTTATATATATTTTAAGTGTGAACTTAACATCTTCACCTCTATGCGCTCGCTGTTTCCGCCGTGTTGGCACGTACATATATTTGCATGCGGATCTGGTACATGTGCAGATATCGGAAAATTCAGATTTCGCTCAAACTTTTTCCGATGATTTCGATCGGTGCCATTATACCAAGTTCCATACGCTGATTAAGAATCTGAAGTCCGTTCAGCGACACATATAACAGTTTTCCGTCAACCGTTATAACGGAAATGCATGCGGATTTTGCGGGCAATTCAGATTTTACTGAAAATGAGTATTATGACTATTTGACACCCTGATTACGAATTGGAAACTTGTTTGGTAGCACATATACAATTTTCCGTTAACCGTTATAACGGATTTCGCGGGCAATTCAGATTTCACTTAAAACGTGTAATATGGTCATATTTGACACACTGACCATGAATCAGAAGTCCGTTTGGAGTCACTTATAACATTTTTTCGTTAAATCGCTATAACGGATCTACATGCGGAATTGCCATTCTTAACCCGCGCACTGCAGGGGTGTTAATTTCCGCCCCGCCCCCCCCCCCCCCCCCCCCCCCCTCAGGTTTTTTCAAAGATAGCGAAAAACGGCGGCGTGCAGCGCCGCCGGGTTTTGACACATCTGTTAGGACATCAATTGCGCACACTTTGAAAACAAAAATAACCTCGGGTCATCTCAGGACAGGTCACCAGACCAGGTCAAGTGACCCCACCTCCAAAAATGTTTGCAGTTGTGCCAAAGCCAGAGTTTTTCACCGATCTGTTTGAAACTTACCGGATGTCATGAGGGCACACGTACTTACAATTCATTTATCTCGGAATTTTGATATCGGTGACCTAAGGTCAGGTCAATTCTGTAACCTCCCCATAATAAGTCAAAGGGAAAATATACAAATGCTTCCTATGTCAAGGATATGCATGATATTAGTCAAATTACTTCTGGATCATGTTATTATAGGATATTCTTGATGATCCAAGTGTAAGTTTTGTTCAGTGGCCCCTATTGGGTCATTTGAGGTCATGCGAGGTCACCATCACTTTGTTGTCAATAACTCCCGATATAATGAAGATAAAGAAGTAAGACAGACAGCAATGTGTTTGTCTCGTCGAGACACGCCTTCCCATATGCAACATGCCCTACTTGGGTCACCAAGTACACCTTGACCTGAGGTCAAATTTTTAAGTTGACCGAACAAGGTCACCATGTATATCATTTGAAGCACCTTGACAAGATAAACACAATGGCGTAGACATTTTTCCGTTATCTTTATTAGATAAAAAGTTAATAGCGAGAAATGATTTAGCAAAACAAAAACGACATTTTCCCCTTTTTTGACCTCCGGAGCCTCAAATGTTGACCTGATATAAAATTTGATGACACTTGTCCGATTGAAAATTTCACTGGCTGGCGTTTGCTTTTTTCCGTTTGTTTCTAACTAGCATAGTTTCTGAGATATATGGGAATTTCTGGAGCGATGTCCTAAAACAGGAAAAACTGGGAAATTTGACTTTTGATGGCCTCTGGTGACCTCAATTTTGATCTGACCTCAAACAATACTAAATACTTTCGATAGAACATGTATCAAGCTATCAAATGACGTTGTCCGCTTCTCGCTACGTAGCGTAGTTTTTTAGATCTCGGGGGGGGGGGGGGGTGGAAATCAACCCCCCCTGCAGTTCGTGTTCGGCGGAAAGCCCCTGCAGTGCGCAGGTATGTTACATGCAGATACCGGACAATTCAGATTTCGCTCAAACTGTGCTATATGACCAAGTTGCATACTCTTATTACGAATCAGAAGTATGTTCGGCGGCACATATACAACTTTTTCCGGTAACTGTTATAACGGCGATGCATGCGGATTTTCCGGACAATTCAGATTTCACTGAAAACGAGTATTATGACTCGTATATTTGACACGCTGATCACGAATTAGAAATTCGTGTGGCGGCACATTACGGTAATCCCGTTGTGTTCACGGTTTTCCCGTTGCATTTTAGACATGTTCAAGGGAAATTAAAACAATTGCGTTGGGGGCATATGACAGCACTTGGGATGTTTTGCTTAACCACCGGTGTTGATTAGCGGAACTTTGAACGGGTTAGCCTGTTCGCACCAGGGTAATAGAACAACGGGTAGAACAGTAAGGAATGTAACGCCCAAATTAATTAGACAAGATATAATTTGTATCGTAATTGCTTTGTCGATTATAAATTAAAGGTATGGTTTGCTATCAATAACTTGTATTTCCGAAGATGATATCTTTATTTATTGAATTAACCGCCAGCAAATATACGAAGTAGTTGTCAAAGTAGTGTATTTTCAGTACATGTAGTAGCATTTGGAAGCGGGCATATTAAATTATAGGGAGCGTGTGTATCGAGTTAAAGGAAATCACCTTCACCTTCGGAAAATTTTCAGAACACGATTTTATTATATTTTGTAATATAGTTTCTTTTTTTCTTTTTAAAAATGGTCCTACATCGCGCCAATTCAGGACAGAAGGTTGTAAATTATTGATTTTATGGTGTGCGTTATTGGTCTGCGCATGCTCCATGGCAGTGCTGGCACTTTCAGACGGTACGGTACATCATATATGCGTCGTATTTCTTCGCCAAAAAGTCAAATATCTTCGGCTGGAGAGTCTTTTCAGCCAAGAAAAGTTCCAGATAAGGATTTCTCAACACGGGCTAAAAAAAACTGTTATTTCAGTTCAAAACCCATGTTGAAGGTGAACTATTTCCTTTAAAGGTAAAATTACTCAGGGCAGTTCTATTGTGTAAATTTGTATTTACTCCACCCCTTGTTGCCGATAAAATAACGTCAGATCGGAGTAGATTTACTCCACCCCTTGTTGCCGATAAAATAACGTCAGATCGGAGTAGATTTACTCCACCCCTTGTTGCCGATAAAATCACGTCAGATCTGAGTCGACTTACACCCGGCTGCCCTGCTTGCGTATATCACGTCTAATCTTGAGGTAGGTCTGAGTCAATTTACACCCGCGTGCCACCTAGCGTAAATCACGCCCCATCCTAGGGCAGATCCGAATCGGGCCGCTTCAGCGAGACGTGACGTCACAACAGCGCATGCGCAATAGCCACTATTTTAACCGCGCACAATTCGTTCACAAAGGCTCGGCCGGCGTCGGGGGCATCGAAGCATCCTTTCTTCGCCATCGGACCTCAGACGCCTACCAGCCAGCCTGCTCCAGCCCTTCACCGCTTCCGGGTGCGGAACCCTGACCACGAGCGTGTGGCAGGGTTGTAGACCCTTAGATAGGTATACTTTATATATTTTTAAGTAGGTAGACTCATTAGAAACAAATTCACACTCGGCAGTAGGTCCCCTCCAGTCTTCTAGCCTTTTTGTTTTGCAGTTGGCAACACGTTCTGCTGTGTGGGCCAAATTTAACGTAGCTCCCTCCAACACCTCTCCCCGGGTCATGGCGACCCCCCCCGCCCCTCCGTCCCCCCGACCCTCCCGACCCCCCTCTGGGGTCTCCCGGCGCGCGACCGCGTGCCCCCCTGGACGGTCCCCCTCCCAGCCCCTGCAGGGGCCCCGCCCGCCCCGTCCAGGGGCCTGGCTCTCGCCGGACTCCCGTCCCCCCGACCCTCCCGACCCCCCTCAGGGGTCTCCCTCCCGTACCGGCGCGCGCCCCCGATCCCCCGGCTCCCATCAGGAGCCCCGCCCTGACCGTCCCGGTGCCTGGCTCCCGCCAGACACCTCTCCACCCGACGGACCGGCTCTCCTCATCCAGAGGCTGGACGGGGTCAGCTTCCGCCACGCGAACCCCTTCGCGATCCGCCGACGGCTGGTCACCCTCTGCGGAGAGGTGGCCTTCGCCAAAACCATCCGCAACAGCGGTCTGCTGGTCCAGACACTGATTGACCAGCAGACAGAGCGGCTGACAGGCCTCACGTCTTTTCTTGACGTGGCCTGTGAGGTGACCACCCCTGACAGGATGAACTCCTGCCAGGGGTTCATCTACTGCCCCGATGTGAGCGGCCTTACCGAGGTCGTGCTCCTGCAGGAGCTCGTGCAGATGAGGTCCCAGAAGCCGGGACCTAATCCGATGGTCAGGCTCCGGTTCCGGGGGCTTGGCCTGCCTGACAAGATTTACTGCGGCTATATCAGGGCCGCAGTAAAAGAGTGGACCCCAGGGCCCCAGCAGTGCCGATACTGCTGGCGCTTCGGGCACCACCAGCGGACCTGCCACGCCCGTCTCCCCACCTGCGGGAAGTGCGTTTTTTTTTTCTCCCGGAACGGCCTATAGCCATTTTCCGGGGAGGGGCAATGACCTCTGGCAATTTGCCAGGCAAAAAACTAAGTTAACCGGTTTATGTGGACCCGGAGCAAACTAGGGACTAGGGTAGCTATTTTACGTTACTAATTACGTTAACCGGTTTATGTAAACCCGGAAAATGTATTGTTCAAGTAAATATAATATCTACGTTAATCTAATATTTACGTTAAGTATTTCGTTCAAGGTCAAATATAATATCTAGCATTACTTTAAGTATTTCGTTCAAGGTCAAAAATAAGTAAAACACGAGACACACATACATACATATTTGTATTACATACACTTGAACAGTGTCAGTGTTGGTGGAGCCGTGGGGTGCCGTCATTGCAACAACGGGAGACTGTTGCCAGTCTCCCTGGCTCCGGCGCCTCGGCGAGACCTGGTTGTGGGGTGTATTTAGCTGGGCGAAAGTCCTGAATAATAAAAAACCCAGCGTCTAAGGCAAAGGGAAAAAAACCTGCGCGGTGGGCCAAAAATGCGCAAGGCCAAAAATCCCTGTTATATTTGTTTAGCTAAACGTGTTTGGTAGAGATAATCTAAGAGGGGACCTATCAATTCAGGATAACTATCACCTAACAGTGTAAAACAGTTTGACGGGGTGGATACTGCACCGCAGCGCAGCGGACACCGCACCACAGCGCAGTGGAGTGGGCACCGCACCGCAGCGCAGCGGCCACCGCACCGCAGCGCAGCATCGGCATCTGTGATAAGGGGCGGGTGTTCATCATTCCGCCGCCAACGCAAAACCGCTCATCAACCATCGGCGTCCCATCGCAGAAATCCCCCGCCAAATCAGCCACGCAACGAATAGAACCCTTCGCCGCGCGGCCGATCCAGCAGGGGGCCCCCGCAACAAGACACCGGCAGCCAACACGCAACCCCACGTCGGCAGCAACATGATTTAACATACTGCACCGCAGCGCAGCGGACACCGCACCGCAGCGCAGTGGAGTGAGCACCGCACCGCAGCGCAGCGGCCACCGCACCGCAGCGCAGCATCGGCATCTGTTATCAGGGGCGGGTGTTCAACTACTCGGCTTTGGCAAGAGCGGAGTAGAGGGGAGAGGAGGGTTGGGAGGAGCATTACGTTAAGAAATGAACAACGAATTCCAATGGAACCTTTCGTTGCGCGACTGATTTGGCAGGGAATCATGCCGCCGCCAACGCAAAACCGCACATCAACCATCGGCGTCCCATCGCAGAAATCTCCCGCCAAATCAGCCACGCAACGAATAGAACCCTTCGCCGCGCGGCCGATCCAGCAGGGGGCCCCCGCAACAAGACACCGGCAGCCAACACGCAACCCCACGTCGGCAGCAACATGATTTAACATACTGCACCGCAGCGCAGCGGACACCGCACCGCAGCGCAGCGCAGCGCACACTGCACCGCAGCGCAGCGGCCACCGCACCGCGGCGCAGCATCAGCGTCCGTGATCAGGGGCGGGTGTTCAATTACTCGGCTTTGGCAAGAGCGGAGTAGAGAGGAGAGGAGGGTTGGGAGGAGCATTACGTTAAGAAATGAACAACGAATTCCAATGGAACCTTTCGTTGCGCGACTGATTTGGCAGGGAATCATGCCGCCGCCAACGCAAAACCGCACATCAACCATCGGCGTCCCATCGCAGAAATCCCCCGCCAAATCAGCCACGCAACGAATAGAACCCTTCGCCGCGCGGCCGATCCAGCAGGGGACCCCCACAACAAGACACCGGCAGCCAACACGCAACCCCACGTCGGCAGCAACGTGATTTAACATAATTTAACATGCTGCACCGCACCGCAGTGGAGTGGACACTGCACCGCAGCGCAGCAGCCACCGCACCGCGGCGCAGCATCGGCGTGTGATCTGGGCGGGTGTTCAATTACTCGGCTCTGTCAAGAGCGGAGTAAAGGAGAGAGGAGGGTTGGGAGGAGCGTTACGTTAAGAAATGAACAACGAATTCCAATGGAACCTTTCGTTGCGCGACCAATTTGGCAGGGAATCATGCCGCCGCCAACGCAAAATCGCACATCAACCATCGGCGTCCCATCGCAGAAATCCCCCGCCAAATCAGCCACGCAACGAATAGAACCCTTCGCCACGCGGCCGATCCAGCAGGGGACCCCCGCAACAAGACACCGGCAGCCAACACGCAGCCCCCACGTCAGCAGCAACATGGTTTAACAGAGAGTCAAAAATAACTTTATGAAGTATTTTATTTTGTGAATTGTCTTAAGTTGCGGCGGTAGCGGTTTCGCTCAGAAGAGTTGGGGGAGGCACTCTCCCGTCTCTTTGGCCTCTTCGACCTTGAAGGCAAGGCAGGGCGGGGGAGTGGCCGGGGTGGCAGGGAGGGGGTCGGACTCTTTCAGGGAGACGGGGAGGGGGGAGGGGGGAGCGGGCGGGCGGGGGGCTGGGGTGGGAGGGCGGGGACTGGGCGGGGTTGCGGGCGACTTTCCGGGAGACGGCTCTCATGAGAGAGTCGTCCGAGGAGGGGAGGTCCTCCGAGAATCGGCTCTCCGCTGGTGCTGAGGAGGCCGGGGAGGCGGGGCCTGAGTCGGTGTTCGACTCGGCTGGTTGGGCTGGGGAGCGAGGTGCCGGTGGATCAGCGGCAACGGCGCCTTCGAGGTCCGACAGAGATGCCTCGGGGAGCTGGGGTGGTGGTCGGGGGGTCTGTCGGTTGGGGGGTCTGGCGGGAGGCCGGTGGGGTGGGGGGAGGTTCCGGGAGGGGGGAGGGGCGGCCAAGCGCCGGGGGCGAGACCTGGGCTGAGAGAGGAGGAGGGCGGGGCGTCCGGTGGGCGCCGACTGTCGCCGCGCTTCAAGCGCTCCGCCTCGCGAGCGAGGCCCCAGGCCCTACACCGGCGGTCCCAGGCCGGGTGGGCCTGGTCGCACGTGGCGCAGCGTGCTGCGCGCGTGCACCCTTCGGTGCCGTGCTCGCCAGCGCACCGACCACAGGTGGCGGTGCGCACCCGGCAGGTCCACTTGAGGTGGCCGTAGTGCCAGCACTGCTGACACTGCCGGGGGGGGGGGGGGGGCGGGATCCACTCCCTGACGGGGGCAGCCACGTACCCACAGTGGATGTGGGTAGGCAGCTCCTTGCCTCGGAAGCGGAGCCGAATCAGCGGGTTGGGCTGATCGGGTCGCCGCTTCGATGGCGACAGGCGAGTCACCTCGCACACCCCTTGGTGTGCGAGTTCCCGGAGGAGGTCGTCCTCCGAGAGCTCGGCCACGTCTGGGCACCATGCCAGACCCTCCACGGAGTTGAGGTGCGCCGGGGCCTCCACGGCGACCTTCACTCCGATGAAGGTGGTCCGTCCCATGACACTGACGTTCTGTTGGGACGTCAGTGTCTCGATCAGGAGTGCTCCTGACCGAATGGGTTTTGCGCTGGCTACGTCGCCACAGATGGCGACCAGCCGGCGCCGGACCGTGAACGGGTTGACATTCCTAAATGGAATGCCATTCGCTCGCCACATAAGGAGGCAAGCGGGCCCGTCCGGGGGGTGGGGTCGGGGGGGAGCCGTGCTCCGGGTCGGACCCTGGGAGGCCCCTGAGGGGAGTGGGGAGTGGATCCGACCGGGGAGGTGCGACGTCGCGCACCGGGGGGGGGACCCCAGAGGGGGGTCGGGCGGGTCGGGGGGACGGAGGGGCGGGGGGGTCGCCATGACCGGAGGAGGGAGGGGAAAGTTAAAACAGGAAGCTAAGTTTTACGTTAATTTGCCACACACGACAGAACGTGTTGGCAACTGCAGCTGCAAGTTAACTCAAAGACTGGAGGGGAACTAGACCGTGGAGGAGGCCTATTGCCAATCTAATGATTCTGCCTACTTAAAAATATCTAAGAGGCTACCTATATAAGGGTCTAACGACCCTGCCACATGCACGTGGACAGGGTCCCGCACCCGGAAGCGGTGGAGGGCTGGAGCAGGCTGTCTGGAAGGCGTCCGTGGTCCGATGTCGATGAAAGGTTGGTTGGTTGTTTTTTAAATTTTCTGGGCTTTTCACCGTGGGTGATTCCAGCCCGGTTGTTTGGGCCGAAGGGCGCCGAAGGCGCCCTTCGATGTCTTTTTTGCCTTTTCTTTTCCTCCCTTCTCCTTCTTCGTTCTTCTATCTTCATTCTTCTTTCTTCTTACTTCTATGGCTTACTTGTTTTCTTTTCTTCTCTTTTTTTCTCTTTTCTCTTTCTTCTTTTTTCCCCTCTTCTTTCTTACTCTTGCTGTTGATGAGATCTTGCTGTTGCTTTATTTGGATATATCTTTTCTGTCTTGAGGTGATAATTGGTAGGTAGGGGAATTTGGGGGGGGGCGGGGTTGCACATTTGTTGTTTTTAACAGTCCTATACAGTCCTAACACCCCTTGTCTTATTTGCCTCATAGTTTCATTGTTTTGTTTATTTTTTTTTTAAAGCCAGGAATCTCTTCTTTTATTTTTTATTTTTTTGATTAGTTGTTTCCTTTTTTCCTTTTTTTGGCTTTTTGGCTTTTGGCTCTTTTTTAATTTTTTTGTAAACTATATTTTTTTTTGGCAGTTTGACTCGGGGTTTACAGTTTATCAATGAGATTGGATTTAATTAGATAGGTGAATAGTAGTTCTATGAGGGCTGGGTGGTCATCTCCGAGGAGGTGGGGAAGGGTTAGTGGGATATTTTGGTTATGGCAGTAGGTTAGTAGAGGGTTTCTGTGTGTGAGGTATTGTGGGCAATCTATTAATATGTGTTTGATTGTGAGGCGGGTGCGACATTGTGTGCATTTAGGTTTTGGGCAGTGATCCAAGATGTAGTGGTGTGTGAGATGGGTTTGTCCGATTCTCAGTCGTGTCAGTGACCTTTCTTCTCTCCGTGTGTGTTGATTGGCGGAGTTCCAGAGTTGTATGTGTGGATGAATGTGTTGTAGAGGGGTTTGGGTGTTGTTCCAGATGAGTTGGTGTTGTGTGTGTAATCGTTCTTTGATAATGGGGAATGAGTCAGAGGTGGATGTGGTGATTTGGTGTATTGTGTTTAGTTGTGTTGCGCGATTTGCTTGTTCATCGGCCATCTCATTACCAGGTATACCGGTGTGACCAGGGAGCCAGAGAAGTGTTGGTTTTTGTGTTTGTGTTAAGTTGTAATGTGTGTGAATTATGTTGTATATGAGTGGGTGTGATGGTTTTGTGGCATTATTTGAAATAGTGATTAATGCTGATTTCGAGTCTGATGCTATAATATTATTTTTTAGTTGTCTTTCTTTAATGATCATGTATGATCCTAATATAGCGTAGAGTTCTGCAGTATATATTGATGTGCGGTTCGGCAGTCTTGTGCGTAGTATTACTTCTGGAGGTAATTCAGTTCTGTATAGAACGGCTGCTGCGCCTGTTCTGTGATTGCTCTTATGGTAAGAGCCGTCTGTATATATGATGTTGTGATTTGGATGCTCTGTTGTGTATTCCCGAAATGTTTGTGTGATCTCTATATCGGTGTATGTACTCTTTGGTTCTTCGAAAATTGTATCGAGTGTTGGTGGGGTGTTAATCCAATAAGGTGGAAGTGCTGGGATGGGTGTGATGTGTGGTAATGGTAGTACTAGTGATTCTGAGTGTTGTGCGATTCTTCCGCCTATGGTGACTCTGTAGCGTGGAATATTTTGTGTTCTAAATCGGGCATGTGTTCGTCTTTGCAGTGTCTGTGTGCATGGGTGTCTTGGTGTTTGTTTGGTCTTATGAAAATATCTTAGTAGGGCTTGTGTTCGTCTGTAGTGTAGTGGTGGTGTGTTGTTGTAGACATGTAGTGCAGTGACGGGTGAGGTTCGGAATGCTCCTGTGATTGTGCGTAGTGATTCGTTTTGTATTATGTTAAGTTTGTTAAGGTTTGTAGGGGCTGCATTCTCGAATACTATTGATCCGTATTCTAGTATTGGTCTGATTAGTGATGTGTATAGTTTTGTGAGAGTCGCTCTGTCTCCTCCAAAGTCCGTTCCAGTGAGAGCTCGGAGGATGTTTATGCGTTTTCTTGCTTTTGTTGCTATGTCAGTGATGTGGTGTTTGAAGGTGAGTTTTCTATCAAATGTGATGCCTAGGAATTTAGCTGCTGTAACAAATGGGATATTTTCATTGTTACATTGTAGTGGTGTGCTTGTGTCGGTGTTGCACCATCCAAATATGATGCATTTGGATTTTTGGTTTGATATGGAGAGGTTGAGTGTATTGAGTCGTGTTTGTATAGTGTTGAGTGATTTCTGTAGTGTTCCTAATACATTGTTACATTGTTTGTGTGCTGTCCAGATTGCGATGTCATCTGCATATAGCGCAATCTTCGTAGGTGGTGGAATTGTTTTTAATTTTGAGTTCAAGGCCAGTACAAAGAGGATTGGACTCAGTACCGATCCTTGCATCAGACCAGTGGAGGGGTATTTGGTGCTTGAGATGTGGTTTAAGTGTTTGATTTGAAAAGTGCGAGTGCAGAGATATGTGTTTAAGTAGTGTGCTAAGTTTCCTTGTATCCCGATGTCGTGGAGATATGCTAGGAGTGCTGAGATGTTTAGTGTGTCGTATGCGTGTTTAATGTCTAGGAAGAGGGCAGCAGTGTATTCCTTCTTAGCGAAAGAATTTTGGATGTCAGTTGTGATTCTTACGAGATTATCCACTGTGCTGCGTCCCGGTAAGAATCCCGAGTGGTTAGGAGAGATAATGTTGTGTGTAGTGATGTAGTGTAGTAGTCTTCCCTTGATGATGCGCTCAAATGTTTTGTGTAGACAACTTGTTAATGAAATTGGTCTGAAGTTGTCTGGGTGTGTGTTGTCTTTGTTTGGTTTTGGTATTGGGATTATGTATGCCTGGAACCACGATTGTGGGTATGTGTTTGTTTTCCATGCTGTATTGAATGCTGTCAGGAGCTTGGTTCTTGCTAAAGGTCCCAGCCCCCAGGTGTTCTAGAAAGCTGTAGTGTATACTATCTGGGCCTACACTTGTATTTCCTGCGGCATTGATGGCTGTGTCTATTTCTGTGAGCGTTAGAGGTGCGTTATATGTGTCTTTGGTTGTATTTGTATGGTTTGGGATTGGGTTAGGCAATTGTGTGCTTCTTTGTGAAAAATGTGTTGCAAAAATTTCGGCAATCTCTTCTTGGTCTGATACGTTATGATTATTGACTTTGAGTGTTATAGCTTTGTTGAGTGATTGGTGTATTCCCTTAAATGCTTTAACTGCTTTCCAGACATAGCTGAGTGGCGTGTGTCTATTAAAAGTGTTAATGAATTGTGACCAAGCCTCTTTTTTTGCTGATTTAATAATGTGTCGACATTGTGCTTTAGCCTGTCTGTACTCGTTTAGTGTTTGTTGTGTTTTGTGTCTGTCGTGTCTTCGTCTGGCACGATTCCGATTTTGTGTTGCCTCGGTGCAGGCGTCGTTCCACCATGGTACTGAGCGTGGTTTCTGTGCCTTTGGTTTTGTTGTAGGTACGTATGTGTTTGCTGTGTTTAGTATGTTATTGGTTATGTCCGTGATCGTAGGATCAGTATCTGTTTCGTAAATTTGTTCAAGTGTGTCCGTGAAATTTGTCCAATTAGCGTGTTTAAGGTTCCATCGAGGTGATGATTTATATGGTGTAAGACGATTGGCTAGAGTTAGGATTATTGGGCAATGATCACTAAATAGTACCTCATCAAAAACTTCCCAGTCAGTTGTGAGTGCTAAGTTTGGAGACGCAAATGTGATGTCTGGTGTGGTGTCTTGCTGTGGAATGAAACGTGCTGGGAGTGTGGGTGAGCCTGTGTTGAGGCAGACTAATTGGTGATTGTGTATGGTTTCGTGTATGAGTCTACCTCTCCTGTCTGTGTTGTGTTGTCTGTGGTCCCATAGTGCGTGGTGTGCATTGAAATCTCCGCAAAGTACTATTCTCGTGTGTATTTGATGCAATATCCTACTTAATTCTGTCGTAAATACTTTGTCCTTTTGTGGGTTTGGAGGAAAGTAGCAATTGATAAGAGTAATTGGGTTGTTATCTAAATAGATTTCTACGGCTAAAATGTCTAGTTGAGTTTTAATGTTGATGTGTCTCTGCGGTATGCTATTTTTGATGTATGTGAGGACGCCTCCTTGCCTTCTGTCTGCCGCGTCCATTAAGTGGTCACGTCTGTGTAAGGTGTAGGAGAAAATATCGAGTTTATATGGGTCAGAAGGTTTGAGATGCGTTTCCTGGATGCAAAAAAATGGAAGAATTTAGATGATGTACAAATGGTTTAAATTCATGCCAGTGACAAATGAGCCCGTTGGTGTTACATTGGATTATGTGATGTGTGTTATTGTCGTGTGTTGGTGGTGCTGTTTGTGTTTGTGTGGTCATTAGTGTTTGTGTTTGTGTTGTGACCTGGTTTCCCTGGTCCGGTATGGCGCTCGGCTGCGGGGGAGCGCTGCGCCAGTCTCCCCTTCACTGGTGGTGGAGGGGGACATGTCTCGGGTCCGCGAGGGGCTGCGGCTTTGTTGGTGGTCTGCGTTCTCCAGTCGTCTTTTCCTTCCCACCGTCTTCCACCCCGGCTCCGTAGAGGGGGAGGGCGGGGGGAGGGTATGTCATGTAACTCCGACTCCGTGGGGGGGAGGGGGCGGGGGGGGGGGGGGAGGGGTCTCTGGCCTGTGTCGGCTGAGCCCTCTTGTGAGAGTTGCGGGTGACAGGGGACCCGTCCGCGTTCCCCGACTCCGTAGAGGGGGAGGGTGGGGGGAGGGTTTTTGGCCCGGAATCCGCTTGACGGCTGCCATGGGAGTGACGGGGGAGCCGTTGGTAGTGTTCCCCGTCTCCGTAGAGGGGGTGTGTGTGTTAGACACAGTGTCTCGGGGTCCCTCGGCAAGGTCCGGGAACTGTGCCCGGTCCCTTGGGGATGGGGGGTCCTCGGCAAGCCGGCGCCGCTGGGTGGGCTGCTGCCGTCTGCCGGTCCCTTGCTCGGCTTCCGCCTGGTAGCGGGCCTGATCGGGCTCCATTCCCTCTGAGAAGATCAGGGCGTTAACCCTGACCTCTAGGGCCCACGTGGGGCAGTGCCGGCTGGTGACAGGGTGGTCTCCACCACAGCCCGGGCACTCCTCCCACTCTGCCTCACAGGTGTTGCTGCTATGACCGGCACCGTTGCACCTGCCGCAGATCGTTCGAGATCTGCACTTTGCCGCCAGGTGGCCATAGCGGTGGCAGTTACCGCATCTCCGTGGCTTGGGAACCACTGGTCGGACCCCGAAAGAGAGGTATCCGGCCGAGACTCGCGTGGGTGGGAAAGGCTCGCTGAAGGTGAGGATGAGCAGCGCCTTGGGGCCGCGTGGGGGGGGCGGTACACCGCCGTGACCCCTAGGGCACGGAAGCCCTCCACCAGGTCGTCTGTGTTATGTATGTCCAGCTCAGGGGCCCAGATGGAGCCCTGGCTGCGTCTGTTATGCGCTTCTTCACAGATGGTGACGTTAACGTTTGCGATATTCGTAATGCTCTTCAGGAGCAAGGCTTCGCCCGTGGTTGCGGCCTGTATATCAAGAGTTTCGCCATGGCGCGTGAGGCGCGCCTTCAGGGGCAATCCGGTTACCGGCCGGATTGCGTCCTCTACCGCCCAGGGGAGGAAAGCCTTCATCGGCTTTCCGTCCTCTCGGCGGCAGATGAGAATAACCTCCTGATGGGAGGTCATCTCCGGGTGGGGGGGGGGGGGGGAGGGAGGAGAGAGAAAGTGCACTAAGAAGTGCAGAAACACAGAAACACAAGCACAGGGGACCTATCACAGTTTCATCAGACTACTGATAGCGGGAGCGGCATAAGGAGAGACTCCCGTAGCTCTGTCCTTTATCCCAGTTTGGGACTATCGTAGCTGGGTATAAAATGAACTAACCACGGATTTACAAACTATCACTATAAGGGAAAACTACTTAATGAGATAACACCACACACACTCACACATCTGCGATCAGGGGGAGGGGGGGGGGGGGTGCGGCGAAACTTGAAGACTTGAAGACTTGAGACTTGAAACTTGAAACTTGAGATGAAATTTGACTTGAAACTTGGAGGTGGAGAGGGTGACTAAGGCAGACGGCTGGTGCTGAAGAAGGAGGAGGAGTAGAAGTGAAACTTGGAGGTGGAGAGGGTGACTAAGGCAGACGGCTGGTGCTGAAGAAGGAGGAGGAGTAGAAGTGAAACTTGGAGGTGGAGAGGGTGACTAAGGCAGACGGCTGGTGCTGAAGAAGGAGGAGGAGTAGAAGTGAAACTTGGAGGTGGAGAGGGTGACTAAGGCAGACGGCTGGTGCTGAAGAAGGAGGAGGAGTAGAAGTGAAACTTGGAGGTGGAGAGGGTGACTAAGGCAGACGGCTGGTGCTGAAGAAGGAGGAGGAGTAGAAGTGAAACTTGGAGGTGGAGAGGGTGACTAAGGCAGACGGCTGGTGCTGAAGAAGGAGGAGGAGTAGAAGTGAAACTTGGAGGTGGAGAGGGTGACTAAGGCAGACGGCTGGTGCTGAAGGAGGAGGAGGAGTAGAAGTGAAACTTGGAGGTGGAGAGGGTGACTAAGGCAGACGGCTGGTGCTGAAGAAGGAGGAGGAGTAGAAGTGAAACTTGGAGGTGGAGAGGGTGACTAAGGCAGACGGCTGGTGCTGAAGGAGGAGGAGGAGTAGAAGTGAAACTTGGAGGTGGAGAGGGTGACTAAGGCAGACGGCTGGTGCTGAAGAAGGAGGAGGAGTAGAAGTGAAACTTGGAGGTGGAGAGGGTGACTAAGGCAGACGGCTGGTGCTGAAGAAGGAGGAGGAGTAGAAGTGAAACTTGGAGGTGGAAAGGGTGACTAAGGCAGACGGCTGGTGCTGAAGAAGGAGGAGGAGTAGAAGTGAAACTTGGAGGTGGAGAGGGTGACTAAGGCAGACGGCTGGTGCTGAAGAAGGAGGAGGAGTAGAAGTGAAACTTGGAGGTGGAGAGGGTGACTAAGGCAGACGGCTGGTGCTGAAGAAGGAGGAGGAGTAGAAGTGAAACTTGGAGGTGGAGAGGGTGACTAAGGCAGACGGCTGGTGCTGAAGAAGGAGGAGGAGTAGAAGTGAAATTTGGAGGTGGAGAGGGTGACTAAGGCAGACGGCTGGTGCTGAAGAAGGAGGAGGAGTAGACGTGAAACTTGGAGGTGGAGAGGGTGACTAAGGCAGACGGCTGGTGCTGAAGAAGGAGGAGGAGTAGAAGTGAAACTTGGAGGTGGAGAGGGTGACTAAGGCAGACGGCTGGTGCTGAAGAAGGAGGAGGAGTAGAAGTGAAACTTGGAGGTGGAGAGGGTGACTAAGGCAGACGGCTGGTGCTGAAGAAGGAGGAGGAGTAGAAGTGAAACTTGGAGGTGGAGAGGGTGACTAAGGCAGACGGCTGGTGCTGAAGAAGGAGGAGGAGTAGAAGTGAAACTTGGAGGTGGAGAGGGTGACTAAGGCAGACGGCTGGTGCTGAAGAAGGAGGAGGAGTAGACGTGAAACTTGGAGGTGGAGAGGGTGACTAAGGCAGACGGCTGGTGCTGAAGAAGGAGGAGGAGTAGAAGTGAAACTTGGAGGTGGAGAGGGTGACTAAGGCAGACGGCTGGTGCTGAAGAAGGAGGAGGAGTAGAAGTGAAACTTGGAGGTGGAGAGGGTGACTAAGGCAGACGGCTGGTGCTGAAGAAGGAGGAGGAGTAGACGTGAAACTTGGAGGTGGAGAGGGTGACTAAGGCAGACGGCTGGTGCTGAAGAAGGAGGAGGAGTAGAAGTGAAACTTGGAGGTGGAGAGGGTGACTAAGGCAGACGGCTGGTGCTGAAGAAGGAGGAGGAGTAGAAGTGAAACTTGGAGGTGGAGAGGGTGACTAAGGCAGACGGCTGGTGCTGAAGAAGGAGGAGGAGTAGAAGTGAAACTTGGAGGTGGAGAGGGTGACTAAGGCAGACGGCTGGTGCTGAAGAAGGAGGAGGAGTAGAAGTGAAACTTGGAGGTGGAGAGGGTGACTAAGGCAGACGGCTGGTGCTGAAGAAGGAGGAGGAGTAGAAGTGAAACTTGGAGGTGGAGAGGGTGACTAAGGCAGACGGCTGGTGCTGAAGAAGGAGGAGGAGTAGAAGTGAAACTTGGAGGTGGAGAGGGTGACTAAGGCAGACGGCTGGTGCTGAAGAAGGAGGAGGAGTAGAAGTGAAACTTGGAGGTGGAGAGGGTGACTAAGGCAGACGGCTGGTGCTGAAGAAGGAGGAGGAGTAGAAGTGAAACTTGGAGGTGGAGAGGGTGACTAAGGCAGACGGCTGGTGCTGAAGAAGGAGGAGGAGTAGAAGTGAAACTTGGAGGTGGAGAGGGTGACTAAGGCAGACGGCTGGTGCTGAAGAAGGAGGAGGAGTAGAAGTGAAACTTGGAGGTGGAGAGGGTGACTAAGGCAGACGGCTGGTGCTGAAGAAGGAGGAGGAGTAGAAGTGAAACTTGGAGGTGGAGAGGGTGACTAAGGCAGACGGCTGGTGCTGAAGAAGGAGGAGGAGTAGAAGTGAAACTTGGAGGTGGAGAGGGTGACTAAGGCAGACGGCTGGTGCTGAAGAAGGAGGAGGAGTAGAAGTGAAACTTGGAGGTGGAGAGGGTGACTAAGGCAGACGGCTGGTGCTGAAGAAGGAGGAGGAGTAGAAGTGAAACTTGGAGGTGGAGAGGGTGACTAAGGCAGACGGCTGGTGCTGAAGAAGGAGGAGGAGTAGAAGTGAAACTTGGAGGTGGAGAGGGTGACTAAGGCAGACGGCTGGTGCTGAAGAAGGAGGAGGAGTAGAAGTGAAACTTGGAGGTGGAGAGGGTGACTAAGGCAGACGGCTGGTGCTGAAGAAGGAGGAGGAGTAGAAGTGAAACTTGGAGGTGGAGAGGGTGACTAAGGCAGACGGCTGGTGCTGAAGAAGGAGGAGGAGTAGAAGTGAAACTTGGAGGTGGAGAGGGTGACTAAGGCAGACGGCTGGTGCTGAAGAAAGAGGAGGAGTAGAAGTGAAACTTGGAGGTGGAGAGGGTGACTAAGGCAGACGGCTGGTGCTGAAGAAGGAGGAGTAGAGGCGGTATGGAGACATGTTTGTTCTGGAAGATGATATCTCGAGCTGACCTAGCTGCGACGCAGAGCGGAGCGTGGTCAGGTCGAGAATGTGTGTGATGTCGATGAAAGGATCTCGTCTCATGAGACGGCCCACTGCGACGGTGGCGACACCGCAGCGATGCGCTGCGTGTCGTGCGGCGGACCCCACGCCGCGTGGTCCCGGGACTGCCCGGCCCGACAGGCTGTGGTCGAAGAGACCAAGGCCCGACGGGCGACTCCGATCGCGCCGCCTCCCATCCCAGCGCTGGCTCCCAGCGTATGGCTGCTGCTGCCAACCCCCACCCGTACCACGCCCACCCGAACCACGCCCTCTCCCCGTCGGACCCCACGCGGGTCCTCCCCACCGGTGCCGCCGGCTGCTCAGCCAGAGCGCCCCCGCGAGCGGCCGCCAAAGGCAGACCCAGAGTCCTGCCCCTCCCAAGCCGAGTCCCACACGGACTCTGGCCGTGCCCCAGTGGCACCCACGCCCACCCCCGCCGAACATCTGGCGGAGTCCCCAGCCGGGTCCCGGGACTCAGGTCCCCAGACCACGGGCTCGTCCACGGAGGAAGACTCCGACGACTCGTCCGCAGGCGAGTCGGACATCTCCCTGATCCGTGCCGTCACCCGCCGCGTGACCAGCCCTCATACCCAGCCTCGCCCCTCCCGCTCCCCGCCCTCCCGCCGCTCCCTCTCCCCGCCCTCCCGCCGCTCCCTCTCCCCCCCCCCCCCCCGCCGCTCCCTCTCCCCGCCCTCCCGCCCCTCCTCCCCCTTCCCCTGCTCTCAGAGGAAAGCGACTTAGGCTTCCAGCCCTTCCGCCCCGCCCAGCTCCCTACAGATAGGTTGAGCCGCCCCCGCTCCCGCCGCAGGCGTACACGGGCGACCGCGAGGCGTGGTCTGGAATGTAACTCACGATGAATAACAACCAATCAGAATTCGTCCTCCAATGGAATGTTAGATCTTTAATATCCCATTGGGGGCAATTCAAACATTATATCTTAAATAATAATCCGTTAGTAGCCGCCGTTCAGGAAACCCACTTTATTGACGCCGACTTGAATAACTACACTTTCAAAATATCGGGCTATAGCCTTTATACAAATAACGTAAACGCATCACCGCGCCGAGGCGGCTCGGCTTTGCTTATTTCAAACCAACTTTTGCATCACCAAATCAAACTGCAAACAACCTTAGACGCAGTCGGCGTTAATATTAAAATCGCTCAGCTAGAACTTACTGTAATCTCTATCTATTTTCGTCCGACTGAGGACATAGACATTGATTCTTTTTCCCAGCTTATTACAAATATTAACACCCCGTGTCTGATTATGGGCGATTTCAACCCGCATAGTCGGACATGGGGATGCAGCCGGAACACCCGCAGAGGCCAAATTATGCTGGACTTACTGGACCGGCATAATTTGGTCTTCCTTAACGATCAGTCACCCACACACATACACCACTCAGGAGGCGAGGTGACTTACAGCGCCATTGATCTCGCCTTCGTCACACCACGCATCGCGACTCTTTTTACATTTAACGAACAATCTGACGCTCTTTTTAGCGATCATTTCCCAATTCACTTAGAACTACAAGTCCCTTCAGGACAGATAAATGTTTACTCCCTGCCTAGATGGAACCTTCGCAAAGCCGACTGGTCCTCCTTTCAAAAACACATTGACACTAGTCACCCCGCAGACTCCCAGACCGACATTAACACATTTTTAAACACTATTCTCGCATCAGCTCACCAACACATTCCACACACACGCACACACACACAACACCACCCGAGGCAGCGCACTGCCCCGTGGTGGAACACAGAATGTCAGAGAGCTGTTGCCCTCCGGAAAAGAGCATTTCGGAAATTTCAAGCTTGTATAACTGCAGAAAACGAACACGAAGTACGGAGGACCCGCTCTCTGGCTAAAATAATCATTGACAAAGCAAAAAAAGAATATTGGCAGTAATTCTCATCTACCTTTAATCGATTTACCTCCCTTTCAAAAATTTGGACATTAATGAAATCATTTTCAAATAAAAGACCACCGTCATACAAAATCCCACACTTTCAACTACACAACACATCTTACACGCTTCCCCTAGAGGTGGCAACACAATTTGCTCAACACTACGCTAACATATCATCGACACAACAATGTACACCAACCTTCACTAACCAGCTTAACAATCAATTTCAATCTCTTAACTTTGACTCTGACAACGTAGAAATCTATAACTCTCTTTTCACTAACTCAGAGTTAACATACGCTATTGGTAAATGTGGTAAAACTTCTGTAGGTCCAGATCAAATTGACTACTCCTTCTTCAAAAACTTGACAGAGACTGGTCTTACTAACTTGCTAGCAGCCTTCAATACCATGTGGTTTGATGGCAGTTTCCCTGAATCTTGGCATAGTAGCACGCTAATTCCTATACTTAAACCTCGCAAACCTAAATCTTCTCCCGCTAGCTATCGCCCTATTTCGCTAACTAGTTGTGCATGTAAACTATTCGAACGCATGGTTAACGGACGTATCAGGACATACATTGAATCAAACAATTTACTTTCCCCACACCAAAGTGGTTTTCGACCTGGTCGCTCCACTGCGGACAATTTAGTTGGTCTTATCGACTCTGTCCAGCGCGGCTTTCGAGAGAGAGAGGTCACAGTTGCCCTCTTCCTTGATTTGAGAGCTGCGTTTGACAGAGTCAATAAGACTGCTCTTTAGTAAAGGTCCGTAGGTTTAGTAAAGGCCGGAGTCCGAGGAAGACTCGCCAAATTTATCAAAAACTCTTTAGACAACAGAACTTTTAATGTAAGGTGCGGCAACACATATTCTACAAATCAAAATCAGGACACAGGTGTCCCACAGGGATCGGTCCTCTCCCCAACCCTATTTTTAATAATGATTAACGACATTTTCAGTAATATTAATAAGATCGACAAAGGTCTCCAATTTGCAATGTATGCTGATGATCTAGCGGTGTGGTTCTCCCACCCCAGCGTCGATCAAGCCAGTAAAATTTTACAACTAGTACTTATTGATATAAAGGTATGATGCGACCTATGGGGTCTGGAAATTTCACCAAGTAAATCGGCATCCCTCATTTTTTCGAAAAAACCTGCATATGTGGAACCATACATTCCATTAAAATATAACAATCAAAATATCCCTTTCGTCAAATCATTCAAGTACCTGGGAATAACGTTAGACACTCGTCTCTCGTTCATTCCACACTTTAATGATTTAGTGCAGAGATGTACGCGGCGAATTAATATTATGAAGTAATTGGCTGGACGAGAGTGGGGCGCAGATCGTTCCACTCTCCTCCAGTTATATACTTCCCTAATATGTCCAGTCCTGGACTATAACGCATTCTTATTTGACGATATATGTTCTAAACAAATAAAAAAAACTGCAAACTGTCCAGAACACTGCCTTGCGGATCGTGACTGGGGCCTGTCGCACCACCAACACCACAAACTTACACATCGACACAAACATCCCCACACTCTGCCGCCGACGCAAATACACACTACTCAGATACTACGCCAGAGCAAGTTCACACCCCACACGCCCAACATTCCACATCTTAAACCACCCCGCACCCACAAGACGACAAACACTACTACAAAAACGACACCCACTCATCAGTCACAGAATCAGACAAACACTCGCACTATTCAACATTCCACACATCACTACAATGCCAACGCCACCACTCACACCTCACTGGCTCGACACAGCACCAGACACACACCGCCTCTTCACACACAACAAAAACACAGTCAAGGCGGCAGAGACACACACACTCTTCCACGAACACAAAGCACAACACAACACAACACATACACATACATATACACAGACGGCTCTCGAGGCGACGGCCGAACCGGTGGTGCATACTTCACAAACACAGCTAGCAACAACTTTAGACTTCCGGACATAAATAGCGTATACACAGCGGAATTGTCATCCATTTTATTAGCTTAATATATGTCAGAAAAGAAAAACTTAAGGAAGTAGTCATTTGCACAGACTCGTCCGCCTCGCTCACGGCCATTTCCTCGATTAGTGACTGTAGAAACCCGATAGTATTTAAAATCAGACAGCTAATCAAGTATTTAAACAGTAAAAACAATAGTATTAAATTCCTCTGGATCCCAGGACACGCCGGTATCCCGGGAAACGAGGAAGCCGACAGACTTGCGAAATTGAGCCTAGAATTACCTTCAGTAAACCATCTTCCAAGCCCTGTATCAGACGTGTTAAATTATATTAATTCTCAACTTAGCATACTGCGCCAGCGCGAGTGGGACGCTGCTCCGCATTTGCATCTTTATCCAATCAAGCCAAAAGTCCAACATTTTATATCTAGTCACCAGAATTGTAGAGAGAAGGTGATATTGGCGCGCCTCCGTCTCGGTCATACAAAAATTACTCATTATTATATTATGGAGAATCTCCCGCCACCAAATTGCCAACATTGCCCAGGTTATCCGCGCTACACAATCAAACACTTACTTATTACTTGCCCAGTACACAACGATAAACGACAGAACATGATTAATTACACACAACAAAATCGCATCACATTAAATCTTCAAACACTGTTAGGTGATAGTTACCCTGAATTGATAGGTCTCCTCTTATATTATCTCTACCAAACACGTTTAGCTAATCAAATATAACAGGGGTTTTTGGCCTTGCGCATTTTTGGCCCTCCGCGCAGGTTTTTTCCTCTTTGCCTTAGACGCTGTTTTTTTTATTATTCAGAACTTTTCTCCCAGCTAAATACACCCCACAACCAGGTCTCGCCGAGGCGCCGGAGCCAGGGAGACTGGCAACAGTCTCCCGTTGTTGCAATGATGGCACCCCCGGTTCCATCAACACTGACACTGTGTTCAAGTGTATTGAGTGTATGTAATACAATATGAATGTATGTGTGTCTCGTGTTTTACTTATTTTTGACCTTGAACGAAATACTTAACGTAATGCTAGATATATTATATTTGACCTTGAACGAAATACTTAACGTAATGTTAGATATTATATTTACTTTGAACAACAAACTCTCCGGGTTCACATAAACCGGTTAACGTAATTAGTAGCGTAAAATAGCTACCCTACTCCCTAGTTTGCTCCGGGTCCACATAAACCGGTTAACGTAATTCTTTGCCTGGCAAATTGCCAGAGGTAATTTCCCCAACCCGGAAAATGGCTATAGGCCGGTCCGGGGAAGAAAAACAAAACAAAAAAAACATCGAAGGTTCGCGGCTGGCGCCTGGCCCCAGCCGGCCCAGCCGGTTACAGGACACATTGGCGAATATTATTTTGCCGAATGTCATTTTGGCGAATGCATATTGTCGAAGGACACTTTGACGACATGTCTTTTTGACGACATGTGGATATGCCGAAAACCAAATGGCGAATGCCTTTTTGTCGAAATGCCTTTTTGCCGACATGTCATTTTGTCGAAATGTCTTTTTGCAGACATGTGAAAAGGTCGAAATGTGATTTTGCCGACATGTGAAAAGGTCGAAATGTCTTTTTGCCGAATGTCATTTTGCCGACATGTGAAAAGATCGAAATGTTTTTTTGCCGAAATGTGATTTTGCCGACATGTGAAAAAGCCGAAATGTCATTTTGCCGAATATTACTTTGTCGACCTGTGAAAAGGTCGAAATGCTTTTTTGCCGAAATGTCATTTTCTCGACATGTGAAAAAGTCGAAATGACTTTTTGCCGAATGTCATTTTATCGACATGTGAAATGTCCGAATTTTATTTTTGCCGAATGCCTTTGGTGCCATGCGCACGCCCTTTACAACTCAGACGCACTCGGGCGCTGCATCTCATGTACACCTTGTCGTCCCAACTCCTCTTGTCTTCCGTATACAAGAAACCACGGTGCGCCAAACGCCGTCGTTTAGTGCCATGCACCCACTCCATGATACAACCTCACTCCTCACTGCTCTCAATACGGTCTGAACTCTGCGCCCGTCGTGTCGCTACTCGCTTCCGGCCGTCCAGGTCAGTGTTGGTGTCATGCGGGCGCGAACGCGAAAAAAAACTGCGCGCGCACTGATATCTGATTGGATGTTTGGTTCCCGCTGAGCGGGAACTGAAGCCGGGGAGCTCCTGGAGGTAGAAGGCAGGGGCACAGCCTAGGCGGGGGGGGGGGGGGGGATCGCCCCTCCCCATTCGGATACAGAGGATTTAGATCACCAAGTATTTTTTGTCCGCTAATTGACCTTCAAAAAGCAGCAGAATGGCTATAAAACCTGCCGAGAACTTGTGCCACCTCTAATGCCTCCTCTAATACCTGGTGGATGGTGCAAAACCGCAGGAGCAAGGGAGGGGCAGTCGAGAAGGATGTGCTCGGCAAAAAAGGCATTTCGACCTTTTCACATGTCGACAAAATGACATTCGGCAAAAAGGCATTTCGACTTTTTCACATGTCGACAAAATGACATTTCGGCAAAAAGGTATTTCGACCTTTTCACACGTCGACAAAATAACATTCGGCAAAATGACATTTCGGCTTTTTCACATGTCGACAAAATGACATTTCGGCAAAAAGACATTTCGATCTTTTCACATGTCGGCAAAATGACATTCGGCAAAAAGACATTTCTACTTTTTCACATGTGGGCAAAATCACATTTCGGCAAAAAAATATTTCGATCTTTTCACATGTCGGCAAAATGTCATTCGGCAAAAAGCATTTCGATTTTTTCACATTTCGGCAAAATGACATTTCGACAAAATGACATGTCGGCAAAAAGACATTTCGACAAAATGACACTTCGGCAAAAAGGCATTTCGACAAAAAGGCATTCGCCATCTTGCTTTCGGCATATTCACATTTCGACAAAAAGACGCCAGGAATGTGTCAAAGTGTCCTTCGACAATATGCATTCGCCAAAATGACATTCGGCAAAATAACATTCGCCAATGTGTCCGGACACCGGCCCAGCCCCCCAGTTCCGCGTCGGCGGTGGTCGTGACGGGAGTGTGTTGGTGGGGAAGGGGGAAAGAAGAGGGTAGAGCTGGATGCAAAATCTGGAGGACTGAAGGTGGGTGGATTGCATGGCTTTCGTAGATTATTGGTCGTCATTTATTTTGCCTAGACTCTCTTCCCACATTCCTGGTCACTGGATCCTCGTCCCTGAGCCCTTGTCACTGGGCCCCCGTCCCTGAGCCCTTGTCACTGGACCCCATCCCTTGACCCTCGCCCTTGGACCCTCGTCCCCAGACTCTCGTCCCTCATTCCTGGTCACTATACCCTTCTCCCTGGACTCTCGTCCCTGGATCATCGTCCCTGATCCCTTGTCCCTGGGCCCTCTTCCCTCGACCTCCGTCACTGGACCCTCGTCCCTGGATCCTCATCCTTGGGCCCTTCTCCCTTGACCCTCGTCCCTGAGCCCTTGTCGCTGGACCCCCGTCCCTGGATCCTCGTACCTGGATCCCTATTACTGAGCCCCTGTCCTAGACCCTCATCCCTTACCCTCACCCCTGGACCCTCGTCCATAGACTCTCGTCCCACATTCCTGGTCACTGAATCATTGTCCTTGGATCCTTATCCCTGATCCCTTGTCCCTGGACCCTCATCCCTTATCCCAGGTCCCTAGACTCTCGTCCCACATTCCTGGTCACTAAACCTTCGTCCCTGGATCCTCATCATTGAGCCCTTCTCCCTTGACCCTTGTCCCTGAATCCTCGTCCCTGAGCCCTTGTTGCTGGACTCTCGTCCCTGGATCCTCATCTCTGAGCCATTGTCCCTCTTCCCTTGCCCCCCGTCACTGGACCCTCATTCTTGAGCACTTCTCCCTTGGCCCTCGTCCCTGAGCCCTTGTCACTGGACCCCGTCCCTGGATCCTCGTTCCTGTATCCTTATCCCTGAGCCTGGACCTTCGTCCCTAGACTCTCGTCCCACATTCCTGTTCACTGGACCATTGCCCTTGGATCCTTATCCCTGAGCCCTTGGAGCCTTATCCCTGAGCCCTTGTCTCTGGACCCTGGACCCTCGTCCCTGAGCCCTCATCTACGAACCCTCATCCATGGACCCTCGTCCCTCATTCCTGGTCACTGGACCCCGTCCCTGGTCCATCGTCGCTGGATTCTCGTCCTTTATCCCTTTTCCATGGACCATCATCCCTTGACCCACACCCCTGCACCCTCTTCCCTGAGCCCTCGTCCACAGACCCTCGTCCCTCATTCCTGGTCAATGAATCCTCGTCCCTGGACCCTAATCCCTCATTCCTGGTCACTGTACCCTTCTCCCTGGACTCTCGTCCCTGGATACTCGTCCTTGAGCGCTTGTCCCTGGACCACCGTCACTGGACCCTCGTCCCTGGATCCTCGTCTCCTCGTCATTAAGCCCTTCTCCCTGGACCCTCGTCCCTGAGCCCTTGTCCCTGTATCCTCGTCCTTGGACCCTCGTCCCTCATTCCTGGTCACTGAACCCTTGTCCCCGATCCCTTGTCCTTTGACCCTCGTCCACAGTTCCTCCTCCCTGGACCTTCGTCCCTCTTTCCTGGCCACTGGACCCTTGTCCCTGGACCTTCGTCCTAGCCCTTGTCCCTGGACCCTCCCCCTAGTCCCTCATTCCTGGTCACTGGACCTTTGTCTCTCATTCCTAGTCACTGGACCTTCGTCCCTCATTCTTGGTCACTGGATCTTCGCCCCTCAGTCCTGATCCAGACCCTCGTCCCTGATCCCTTGTCGCTGGACCCTCTACCTTGGACCCCCGTCGCTGGGTCCTCGTACCTCGACCCTCGTCTCTCGTCCCTGAGCCCTTCCCCTGGACCTTCATCTTTTGACCCTCATCCCTCATTCCTGGTCACTGACCCCCCCCCCCCCCCCCCCCCCCTCCCTCATCCCTCATTCCTTGCCACTGGACCCCTGTCCTTGAGCCCTGTCCTGGACCCTCCCACTGCACCATCGGCCCTAGACCCTAGTCCCCTCATTTCTAGTCAGTGGACAGTGGACAAAATCGTGTAAATATTTACGGTGCGTTTAGCAGCATTTTGTATTTTGTTCCGATGTCTTGAATACAAGTTGATGCTTATAAGTTGTCTTATGAATTCAATGGCTAATAAGTTTTATACCGTGATTTTGACGATTCATTTTTGCCTATTCTCAGACTTATGGACAAAGCCGTGGATGTCCGGATCGCCCGAGTACACAGACCGGGCGGTTCGTCTGCCGGTCATCCCGAAATCCCATCCCGTATGTAGTATGCTGTCATGAAGATGATGTGTCGAATACGCCAGAAGTACCTGCCAAATACCTGACATTGCTGTTACTTCGATGCCTGTATCACTTCCGGTTATGGGATCATAACCTGTTTTGTAAATATAGCGTAAATTGCATGTGTACAGTTAGTTTAGATGAAATATGCACTTAAGCGTCGGCGAGCAAACTTTGGCCGAAAAACTACGGCAATGTACAAATGATATGCTGTGCATGTTTCACCAATGCGCTTAACTATGCATGTCATCCAATGTTTCTCCACTTCATTGGTTCAATTTGCATGGAATCTAGTCAAGAATGACGTTAGACTTTGTTCTTATGTCGTACACATATGATGTTCTGCGTCGCCAGTGATGGGAGCATGAACTCCATTCTAGTCCAGAAAGACATTGGAAGAGGTTAGAGATATGTGATGCTGCGTCCTTTTTACGCTACTCTTAAGCGTATTACTTCTCCGTATGGCTTTAACATGACTTTCGTATGCTCTATCGACCGTTCAGGGGTTTCTTTAGACGAATTTATGAGTGCATGTATGTGTCGGTTCAGCCCGTGGCCAAAACGTGTGATGATTCAAAAGTCAATTCAGTAGGTATCGCTGCCTCCGGAAGACGGACGAATGCTATTTGTTTGCGTTATTCTACTAGCGTTTCCTTTATTTTGCTATTGAATCTGCAACAATCGTTATGCTGCTGATACATGTAGAAGTGTTATGTGTAAATCACGTCAAAACTACTCACAACGCGACATACACTGCACAGCCGTTATGTGTAAATCACGTCAAAACTACTCACAACGCGACATAAACTGCACAGCCGTTATGTGTAAATCACGTCAAAACTACTCACAACGCGACATACACTGCACATCCGTTATGTGTAAATCACGTCAAAACTACTCACAACGCGACATGCACTGCACATCCGTTATGTGTAAATCACGTCAAAACTACTCACAACGCGGCATACACTGCACATCCGTTATGTGTAAATCACGTCAAAACTACTCACAACGCGACATGCACTGCACATCCGTTATGTGTAAATCACGTCAAAACTACTCACAACGCGACAAAAACTGCACAGCCGTTATGTGTAAATCACGTCAAAAGCGACTCAGATCCGAGTCGATTTAATCAGGAGGCATTTTTGGTGTAAAACTAGTATTAACTCGATTTAAGCAGAAAGGCAGTATAAGATAAATGTACCTTTGACTCGAAGTACACGCGTCCTAAATTATACTACGAAGTAGTAGTCGAAGTAGTGTATATTTCAGTACTGTAGTAGCATTTGGAAGCGGTCAGCGGTTGTTCCGACATTTTTAACCACCAAGCCCATATATCCCCTTTACGCCCGGAATATCGAAGAATAACAAATAGAAACGTTGTAGCTAAGGCTTGTAGCTGTGTTCCAGAAGTTGGATTTAAAATATGTACAATAGGTTACGAGCCAGCCTCGTCTGAAAATCATCGATTTAACATGGGAACCCTATGGTGTAGTAGGTTTTTAACGCCCAAACGCCCGAGTGCTACCAACTGTTAGTGGTGGGGGCAAAGCTGCTGTGGGCGGGACCGGCATCTGCCAAAGCTGTTTAGGTCGCGGTTGTGTGTGAGAGATTGCGTGTCTGGCAGCCACCAAATGCTCGTTTAACCCTCGCCCTACGGGGGTTAAACCTCAGGAGGGGGCCTTACAGGCCCCCTCCTGAGGTTTTTCTTGATAAACTTTTTAAACATGCGGTGCATGTTGCTGAAATTGTTGGTATCTGAGTTTATAACCATTATACGTAAGCCGTTAAAATTTAATTAAAATTGGTTAAGGAGTTTCGGAGATAATCATGTTTCGATGACGCTATGTTGGTAACAAAATGAGAAATATTTGAAAAATCGTAAAAAACAGAGTTATACAGCAAATTGCAAACGCAATTCACCAAAGATACAAAATGGCATTGTCTTTAAAAGGGCAATATCGGATTGTCAAAATTTTGGGTTTTTGACCCCTAAAATAAAAAAAACGGATTTTTTGGGGAAAATCCTCACAAAAACAAAATTTTCAAAGATGTTACAAAAGCCGGAATATATGTGAGAGAACTGAGTATGAACAATACCCATAACACATTTCAAAGCAATATCTTTATTTTTGACTGAGTGATGGCTCCCTAAGTGTAAGAAACTGATGACGTCATTTTGAAGAGAAAAAAAAAGACTTTTTCAGAGATACGAACAAATAATTACCTTTTCTGTATTTCTGAGCCAAAACTGGTCTAGAAACATGCCTTTTTATTTACATTTATCTATTTCTAGTTTTGAGGTTTTCTAAGAGCAAAATCGCTGTTCTGGACGTGGTAAATCCGAGGTCATTCACTTGACCTGGAAGGTCACCCGTTGCTCTGAAACCTAAATATCGCATACTGTTAGATTCCTCTTATGACAGGCAACATGCTGGTTCTTACGGCATTGCTCTAAGTTGCTTGGTTTGGAAGTTAACAGGGGGGCCTGTCAGCCCCCCCCCCCGTAGGGCGAAGGTGAAAAAACTCCCGTAGGGCGAGGGTTAAAGGGACTATCCCACCTTAACATTATATTTGAGTTGAGATAGCCATTTTGATGGCTTGGCATTGACATTAAGTATGGTAACAGTTAAAACAACCACAATGATCTAATCAAAAAGACATTAGAGTTTGATTTTGGCATCTGTAAAAAATAAGGCACATGTGTATTTGAATAGGGCCTCTAAACCGACAGCGTCGTCTTTCTTTACCCAACTGGTAATGATAGTCGACTTGTTTTAAGGTCAGCCTTGGAATATTTTCGTCTTTCATTTCTCGATCCCCGGGTGGTTCGCAATCTAGAGACTAGCATTATCAGCTGGAGTTGATGCAGCAGTTGGCCGCCAGGGACCGCTAGTGAGCCAGGGTGTTATGACGTCGCAAGTAAATGGTGCCAGCAGTGGTGGAACTTTATTAAATCGGTTGGGGGGGGGCCAACGGCCGAATGCTCAAGTTGAAACTAAACGTCCAATACTATATATATATGTATAATGTATATGTAGTGTATAATTATTATATAATATATATATTATAAAACTATTACAATTATTACAAATGTGGAACTATTTTGTCCGTTTCATACAGGGAAAAATACCCATTGTTTTCTTCTCCAATTTCCTTGTTTCAGACCATAAAATTGGAAAAATTACTAGTTAACTGAAATTGATAGGTAAACACTGACTGGTCATAACATTTTTTTAAGGACAGCAACACAATTTTGAAGCCGTTAAATGTTAAATTATCGCCATCGGTGGCCAATTAAGAATGCATCTGACAAACACGTTCCTCATACATAATTTTCACATGCCAGACGGAGTCGGCAAAATTGAACTTACTCCGACTCCGGCAAAAATTATATACTCCAATAGACTCAGATTACGACTCCGAGTCTGCAAGACTGCTTCCGACCGACCAATGGCTCTCTCAGCCCGTTTAAGGGCTCTCCAGAATGACCGAGAGCTTTCACAGGCTTGCACAGGGCCCTCTTAGGTCTGACAATGGCCCTCTTAGACAAGCGTACGGAAGGCCCTCTCAGATCAGACGGTGGTCATCTCTGGTCGACCGATGATCCTCTCAAAGAAACGAAGGGTCCTCTCTTAGGGACTTAGGGCTCTCTTAGGCCGGAAAAGCGCTCCCCATGGACGATTAACCCTCGTCCTACGGGGGGGGGGGGCCTGACAGCCACCCCCTGAGGTTTTTCTTGAATAACTTTTTACACATGTAGCGCATCTTGCTGAAATTTTTGGTAGCTGAGTTTACAACAATTATACGTATGCTGTAAACATTTACTTCAAATTTCTTAAGTATTTTGGGAGATAATCATGTTTTGATGACGTCTTGTTGGTGTAAAAACGATAAATATTTGAAAAATGGTAGAAAACAGAGTTTTAAAGGAAATTGCAAACGGAATTCACCAAAGATACAAAACGGCATTCTATTTAAAATGGCAATCTCTGATTTTCAAAACTTTGGGTTTTTGACCCCTAAAATGAAAAAAAATGATCGTTTTTGGAAAATTCCCAACAAAATCTTTCAAAGATTTTAGAAAAACCGGAATATATGTGAGAGAACTGAGTATGGACAATACCCATACCAAATTGCAAAGCAATGTCTTAATTTTTGACTGAGTAATGGCTCCCTAAGTGTAAGAAACTGATGACGTCATTTTTTTAATACTTTTTTGACGTTTTTTGACAAGATACGAACAAATAATTACCTTTTCTGTATTTCTAAGCCAAAACTGGTCTAGGAACATGCCTTTTATTTACATTTATCAATTTATCATTTTGAGGTTTTCTGAAGAGCAAAATCGCTGTTCTGGACGTGGTAAATCCGAGGTCATTCACTTGACCTGGAAGGTGACCCGTTGACCTGAAACCTAAAAGTCGCATACTGTTAGATTCCTCCCATGACAGGAAACATGCTGGTTCTTACCGCATTGCTCTAAGTTGCTTGGTTTGGAAGTTAACAGGGGGGCCTGTCAGCCCCCCCCCCCCGTAGGGCGAAGGTGAAAAAAGCTCCCGTAGGGCGAGGGTTAAGAATCCTTTCAAACTGGTAAACAGACCTTTCAGACAGGCCCTCTCAAGCATGACAAAAGTCATTTCAGAACGACAAGGAGTCTAAGGCTCTAAGGCCTGGAAAATACTGTATTAAACCAACTGAGGCCCCTCTCAGACTGCCGGGTTATTTCCGGCCTAGACAATGGCCCTCTACGACCAGCCTGGGGCCCGCTCAGACCTGGCAAGAGCCACTCGAGCCGACCGATGGCCTCCTCATGCCGACTGAGTTCTCATTCAGGCCGACCAAGGGCCCCCTCAAGCCGACTAAGGGACCCTCAAGTCGACCGAGAGTCCCCTAAGGTCGACAGAAAAGCCCCACAGGCACACTAGGGACCCCTTTAGGCCGGCCGAGGACCAATCAGGTCGACTAAGGGCCCCTCAGGCCAACTGAAGGCCTCCTCAAGCTGACCGAAGGCCCCACAGGCCGTACAAACACCTAAAACTGACCGAAGGCACCTTAGGCCGAAAAAGGGCCCTTTTCAAGTCGACTAAGACGACCGAGGGACCTTCAAGCCGACCGAGAGCCGCCTGAGGCCGTCAGAGGACCCCCTCAGGCCGACCAAGGCACCCTCAAACCGAAAACAAACTTCAAGCTGGCTGAGGTCCCTTCAGACCGAACGAGAGCCACGCAGGCCGTCCGAGGATTCCTCAGACCAACTGAAGGCCCCCTCATGCTGACCGAGGGCTACTCACGCCGACCGAGGTCCCCTCAGGCATACCGAAGGCCCACTAAGGCATACCGAGGGCTACTCAGGCTAAGCGAGAGCCACTCAGGCCAACTGAGGGTCCCTTAGGCCCACTCAGGGCCCCTCACGCCGACTGAGGTCCCTTCAGGTATACCGAGGGACACTCAGGCCGACTGAGGTCCCCGCAAGCCGACAAAGGGTCCCTCAGGCCGACAAAGAGCCCCTTAGACCGAACAAAAGCTCCTCAGACCGACCAAGGGCCTCTCAAACCGGCCAAGGTTCCCTCAAGCCGATCGAGGGCCCCTCAGCCAACTGAGCTCCCACCCAGGCCGACCGAGAACCCCTCCAGGCCGACAGAGCACCCCCGCAGGCCAAAGCTGAGCTCGTCAGTTCGACTGGACACCCCTCAGGCCGACCAAGGGCCCCTCAAGCCGGCCGAGGTTCCCTCAAGCCGCCGGGGGCCATCAGGCCGATCAGTCCGACTCAGGCCGGCAGGGGAACCTTCAGGCCAAACAATGGCTCCTTAGGCCGACTGGAACCCCCTCGGGTGGACGAAGGACTCCCTCAAGTCGACGAAGTGCCCCCTCAGATCGACCGAGCTCCCCTCCAGGCCCAACGTAGCTCGCTCATGCTGACCGAGGGTTCGTTTGGTCAACCAAGAACCCCAGGGCTGGAGAAAGTTACCGCTCTGCCATTCTAATTGGCGACAAATATATAGCCATCGGTTGAGTAATCGGTAACAAATCTTAGGCAGGTAGGTAGGTACCACACCTTTGCAAATTATCACCTCTCATGATTCTCGCACCTAGATATCATTAAGTTTCCCAATGGAAATCACAACTCTAAATAATGTTGTTTTTCTAATGCGAAAACCAACTTTCGGTTAATCCAGCAGCTCCAAAATAATCCTGCAGTTCTAAAATAATCCGCTATAGCCACTTCGTTTGAGCCGGGTGCTTGATGTGACGTCACTGGAGCCAGAGTCACGGCATGTCACGGCGCGTTTCACAGCATATCCGGCAATTCAGTGGGGCAGAATTTGTTTATTTGTTTATTAGTTATAAAACAACCACAGGCCGAAGCCCACTTACGGCTGTAGTCAAAACACACAACACACGCATCCTCATACATTCACGCATTCATACCTAAGACATGATGACAATGACAATAAATAAGTGAATCCCGCTACCCTACGCAAAAGTAGGGCAAGGGACTAAAAAGTCAGCACCGCTGCCCCGCCACGGGAATCAATAACTGCCTTCGCTGCATGCAAACTTAAAAGCTTGCGACTTAAAAGTAGTTGAACAAAAGAAATCGGTCTCTGGCATTTCCTGGATAAATCTGTTACAGGTCGCTGGTAGCCGCGATAAAAAGCTGTTCCGTACCGAATTCACCCTACCACCCGGCACACGAAACAATCCAGTGTGTCTCGTGCGTCGAGTGGGAACAGACAGAATCATACAATTAAGCATGCGCTAGGAATTAATGGGCACTGAGAATTCACAACGCTCGTCTTCGTGAATCCCTGGCCGTACGAAAACTGGTGGCTGAGCCAGGGGCGTATTTTTTTGAAAATCATTGGGTTGCACTTAGTTGTTAAGAGCCCATTTGTAACACATCACGTCATAGACGTAATGTTAAATTCCCAAATTATTGGGGTTGTAGCTACAACCCCAATTC